>JARHVA010000228.1:1092500-1162500 GCA_037957365.1 Torreya grandis | reverse complement strand
TTTTGAAAGCCCTGAAGGTGTACGAATGGATCTCTAGTTCCATCCAAGTGAGGTAATGATGGTAACTAGAAATGCTTAGGTAATGAATATTTTATGAATGTCTTCAGAAGAGGGTTACCATGTAAATCATTGGCATCCATCCAAGACTTATAGGCCTTGTTTCCAAGGTAAGGAGATTTACTTGGTGTTGTAATTCACAAACTGCATGCATTAAAGAGATAATCTCATGGGATGGTACATTAGTATCTTAAAGTGGTTCATTTAATCATTAAATTTGATTGTTAATTTTAGCCATTGGAATGCTAAATTTAGAAATTTGATCATAAAGAGGGGGTATGCTCACTTGAACCTTGGGATTAATGGTAACTTGGACCTTACTAGAGGGATGTGGGCTACCATTCTCTTTAGTGGAAGAGTGAGAACTGGGTTCTACTGTAGTGAGGGTTTACTTGGGAGATTAATTGATATCTTTATGTTTTAGTGTATCACATTATAATTGAGTAGAAGATGTAATATTAGCATTAACATGCGCATTATTTGAAATAGAATCATTCATAGAAGTAGGAACAACATTTGGTAGTGCATTATGTTTGAGAGGAAGAGTGAAAGAAGAGTTAGAAACATGAGATGCATATTCTTCTTCACTATGTGCATAATAATCATCATTGTTCCATGCATTATCATCATTAGAATATTGTTCATAATCACTCTCATTTTCATATTCATTTGCATGTTCACTATCATATTCATTATCAATTTAGTGTAACTATGGAGAGGTGTAAGAGAAGAATTTAATTCTTTTATAATATGCAATAAAGTATCATTTGAAATCAGAATATCATGTGCATCTATGTTATCCATGGATGGAGTACATGAATTATTTTCATGAGAATTAAGAGAAAGAGAGTTATCATTTAGACATTTTTTTGACAAAGTAGAGTTAATAACATGAGATGTATCATTTGAACTATGAAGTGGTAATTTTATTCTATTGCGTTTCTATTGTTGTATTTTGTGTGTGTGTGTGTGTGTGTGTGTGAGAGAGAGAGAGAGAGAGAGAGAGAGAGAGAGAGAGAGAGAGAGAGAGAGAGAGAGAGAGAGAGAGAGAGAGAGAGATTAGGTTCACATGGAAGCAAATTATAACTAATTAGAGGTTCACTTGGAAGTACATGACTCATTTGTTCATTTGGTGCATTGTGCATAGGAGAATGAGGTGAGAAGTATCTTTCTCATTTATCAAAATTATTTTCTTTAGAAGAAAGAATAAAAGAGATAGGTTTGAGTGAAGAAGATGCATTTATTTGTGCTTCACTATCAATTTCATGTATATCATCATATTCCTCGTTACAACAATAGTAATAAAAATTTAGAAATTGATCTATGGGATGAGAGGAAAGAAGTGCCTTAGTTTCCATTTTATTTCTTTCACCAAAGAGAATATGTAAAAGTACTATTAAGCAAATGAATGCAAAAACATCTACTAACATAGAGATTTTGAAATTATGTTTGACAAAGCAAACAATTTGCAAAACTTTCAAACTATTTTTCTAAAAATTATAAGGGAGGAAAACTTGAGGTTTGAGGACCTAGTTTGGAAATCTAGGGTTTTGAGCTAAGGTTTTAGAATTATTGAAAATTATGCCAATAATTTAAATTCTAAAAATAATTTTGAATAGAATAAATGCACTAAAATTAATAAAAAAATCAAATATTTGAATTCAAATTTTTACACAAAATATGAAGGAAAAACCCTAAGGGTAGTTAGGGTTTTAAATTTGTTCAAAGTAAGTCAGGTTCACCAAATGTTTTATTTTTTTAGGAAACTAGTGTTTAGTTCTTAAATAATAAGAGGTTTGGAGTAAGTGGAAAAATCTAGTTTAATATGGCAATATATATATATATATATATATATATATATATATATATATATATATATATATATATATATATATATATATATATATATATATATCAAGTAATTTACATGAGAGAAGAAATAAACTTATTTGAAAACAAACCAAAATGGATGATTCAGGAGTTGTAAATTGATTTGTAAAACTAGGACACTGTCATGAATCTAGATTTGGCATTCATTTTATGATTATATTGGAGCAATAAAAGTGGATAGGAGTGGCACTGGTGCTATAGTCCACCTCTGCCACTATTGTCCAAAAGCTCTTAGCTTTCATGGTTTTATTCATTGTGTCTATGTGATCTTGTGTACAAAATTTTGGAGGCTATAAATCTGTTGTCTCCCAAAAATAACAGTCATTTTTGGAACAACATTTGAATTATTTTAGTTCTACAAACCAAAATAATATCTTCCATTTTCAAAATTTGTCTTAGATATCCAGATTTCTCATTTTCAGAGCTTCTCAAAAAATCTACGGACTCTGCAAGGTTAAATCTACGGACTCTGCAGGCTTGAATCTACGGACTCTGTAGGAAGAAGAATCTACAGACTGTGCAGGAAAAGGAAAATCTATAGACTTCTGCAAGCGGTTTTCAATCAAAAGAATTGATTTTCAACATTTGTTCATTTTCTGGGATTGGTTCAAAGTTTTGGTTCATGTGAAAATCTTCATCGACAAGCATATGAATACAAAAGGAGACCTGAATCATTGAACTGTTGAACCATTGAACCAATTTGGTTCAAAGGTTCAATGGGTTCAAAGTTCAACAAGTTCAATGTCATTGGCAAAAGTTAAGCACTTCATAAAGGTTCAAAGTTTAGTCGCTTTAACAGGTTCATCGGCTTCCAAACATTTGGTCAAAGCAAAATGACTTGAACCATTAAACCATTGAACCAATTGGGTTAAAAGGTTTAACGGGTTCAAAGTTTCAACAGTTGGTTCAACCAAAGGAACAGTTCAATCGCTCAGTTTAACCAAGCAGTTTAATGCTTTATTTCACTTAGATGGTTCATTTCCTTTGTTTCAGCGTCTTTTGGTTCAATCATTTGGTTTGTCAGTCGGTTCAAGGCTTTCATTGAACTGTTGAACCAAATTTTTGGTTCAACAGAAAGGTTCAACATCAAGTTTATCACTTTTTGGTTCAAAAGGTGCTTGACGTGCTTCATTGAACTGTTGAACCAGTTTAACGGACAGGTTCAATGAAATGGTTCAACTCTCGGTTCAAAGGCAAGTACAAATATTTGGTTCAATGCTTAGTTTATAGGCCTGTTTTATTCATTAAACCATTGGCTTGAACCATTTTGGTTCAAAGCCTTGGTTTAACCGATTAGTTCAATGTATTGGTCCAATGGCAAAAAGTGCATTCAATGGTTCATTGGCTATTTGCTTCAAAGGCTTGGCACGCTTCATTGAACCTTTGAACCGATTCAACAAATGGTTCATCGACTAAGTTCAAAGGGATGGTTCAATGCTAAAGAACTTCTCCGAAGGACAAGTGCCCTTGCAGAGGACACTTCATCGACCAAAACACCCTTCAGCTTGTTTAAAGACTTGTTCAAAGCCTGGGGGAATTTTACCTAGGGAAAATGTCCGTGGGAAACGTTCAAAGGGAATGGCTCGAGGAAAAACCCAGGGGAAATTTGCGAAGGGCCAACGAAGGACCCCGAAGGGTAGGTACCCTTGCGGGGAACTCTCGACCATTAATTTGAGGATACTTCCCGAAGCTGAAGGATCATTTCTCAAGGCTTGAAAGGGCAAAGTCCAATCTGGAAAAGCGCCAAGTGGAAAGCCAAAAGAAGACAAAGGGGTGATGCGCCCGAACATATAAAATTCAACATAGTCAACTAGCCATTGGAAACATAGTGATGGGTGCACGAACATCAAATTGAAGACAACAAAATAACTATTGATCCTTTGAACATACAAAACATAATACATTCACAATTTTCAAGGCCAAGACTAGCAGAAAGTGGGGAAGGAACAGAACAACAAGCTGAATCTAGGACCTGATTCAATTAATCAGAAAGGGAGGAATGATGAAGATAAGATCAGACCGCCAGGCAGACATTGAAAGTTGTAAAACATTCAATTGCATGACTTATCTATCTACATTGAGAAGATCAAATGGGTAAAAATCCCCAAAGTTCCAGCTTGTCTTCCTAACATTTCCTAATGCATCATGATGTATTATTGTTCCCGAGTCCTTCTCAAAAGTGGCTATATAAGGGACTTCTTATCATTGTAAAGGGATCATCTTCTTTTTGACAATCTGAATGAAACTCTGTCAAAATTGAGAGGCATCATTGAGACTTTGTGCTCAGTCTGTTGATTGTATTATGTTAATGAAATAAGAAAGCAAGGGGCTTTTTTAGACTTTGTGCTGTGAATTCTTTATGGTTAAAGAGACTATTCTTATGTTTATTTCCTTGATTTATCTTCTGTTTCATTGATTTAATAAGTAGTATTAGTAAAATTAGTCAGGAAGGTGTCCTAAAGAATCAATTGTGGAGAGACTTTGTGCCCCCATAGCTGCCTTCAGTGTGTTTGCTTTTTCATTGCTGTGTAAAGGACTTTGAGAAGACTTTGAGCTATCATTGCCCTTCATATATCACTCTTGAGTATTTCAGGTACAAACTTTGTGCTATGTCTTGATTTGCTGGTTCTCATACTCCCAGTTACACTCTACTTTAATTTCCAGGAGTATTCTTGTGGCTGGCTGAATAGTTTTTCCTGAAAGAAGAGGAGAGTTGTCTGTCATTCCCTTGAGTTTTTCCTTTGTTTTATATGCATCATCTCTAAAGAAAGAGAGATGGATGTCTGGTCCTACCCTTGAGTATTATTTTTTGTTTATACATATACATAACATATCCACAGGGAACCTCCCCTTAATGAGAGGAGAGAGAAGTCTCCTTCTGATGTGATAAACTTACACATTAGGACGACTAATCTTCTTGCTTTGGCTGATAAGACCTATTTTGTTTACCAGTATGCTGATAGAGAAAATATTCAACCAAAAAAATCAACAGAGCTTGTTGTAGATCCATTTCAATCTCAAAACCTTGTATTTATCTAAACACATACAAACAACAAATGCATCAAAAGTAAAAGGGGGAAAAACTAGGTTAGGGGAAGAATGATCACATAATATAGAACCCCTATTGTCCTGATCATTGCCTACATTAACCCTCAATCTAGGGTCTCAGATCAAATGTAGTTATCCCTTATGGAATGTGCATAATCAATGTGCATGGTAGATGCAATAATGACTTTTTCCTAGGCCCTTCCTTGATCAAGCATGCAAGTCTATGTGTGATGCAGAATATTGAGCTATACTATTGATTGATTTTTATTATCTAATGTGCCAAAGTAGTAAGTGCTAGATATAAAATGGCTTGTGAAGTCATTTATATAAGAGACTCTTCATTTTGAATTTGGGAGATTTATTTGCATTAGCTGATGTAAAAAATCTAAATAAAACTTAAGGGAAGGGCTAAGAAGGGTTTAGGACCCATTAAGAAAGAAAAAATGACCATTAAACAACATTGCCAGAAGGGACAAGAGTGATATGTGTTGTAGTCCTATAGAATTCTATTATCCAAGACTCAAAAAAATAAACTAGGACTGACATAGGCCAAGTTTTGGGGTTTTTGGAGGTATAGGTCAGTTGATTGAGATAACAAAGAGGTGATAAAAGCAATAAACAAGACCAAGATAAGTTAAACAAAGACATGGTTAATGTGAACAAGGCTCATATTCTCTAGTCAGAGTATACTATGAAAGGACTATGAAAATACATGATATGTGTGGTTGCTTGACCAATTTATGGTGTATATAGTTCTTTATGAACAATCCTTAATAAGTTGAACACCTCTAAACCCTCCTAAAACCCTTAAGGGAACCCAGTGATTGAGTTTTGACTTTTAAGTGGTTATAATGGATATGAATGGCCTTTAAATCACCTAGATGACCTTTTTGAGTCTTAGGAGTATCTAGGGGATCCATTATTTGGCACGTGTGAAGGAGGAAGTACAAGAAGATAGTCTAAAAAATGCCTTTTTATTCCTAATATCATAATTTTGGATGCATCTGAGCCTTTTGATCAGTTAGGGAGGTCTCTTTAGATTGGGAATGGGTCACATGGTCTCCTAAAAACTCTTTTAGGATTTCTCATGGTGAATAAGATAGGTTTTAAGCAAGAAATTATAGGCATAATGAAGACTGCCCCTTGATTATATAATGAAAATGATGTTGCAAATCTTTTAAGATCCTCTCATGGTATGAGAAGCTTGAGACAATATTGTAGACATGAAAAATCATATGTGAGAGACCCCTAAATCTATGATCATTCATTCATAATGACTATATATGGGTTTGAAGAGGTCATGGAATAGAAATGAAGAATTATTATTAGTCAACCTATTTTTCATCCCTAGTAGGCCTAAAAGGAATTATGAAAGCTAAGTGATCATCAAGTATCCTCCATGGAGGTCCAAATTAATCTAAGTATGATCATATGATATTTAAATAGGTTTGGTATACCTTTTAAGAGTTAAACAAGCACTTAAATGGATTTAACCCCATGGAGAAGAATCGTAACATGACAAAAGCTTGCAAGGTCAGATTTGAAGATGCCTTGGCATGAGATAGGTGTCAAGATGGTCAAGGGGAGTTGAATCCAATAGATATCATGAGATACATATAAAATAGGTTACAAAACATGATGAAACATGGAGAGAGGAATGGTACAAGAAGGAGGTCAAGTGTCAAGACTTCAAGTTGTAATTTCCCCTTTAAGAAATGAATTGTAACTCCTCAACCAGGAACTCCTATGCCACCTTGAAGATCATCATCTTATCAAGAAATTAATTTTTAAGAGAAGTGATAATACTTTTATCTCACCTCCAACTCAGCATTGTAACTTGTTTTAGAAGGGATGGCATTTTTCATGAGAGCTCTCAAAGTCATTTCTCCCTTTCTCTCCTAGCTTCTCTATATGTAATGCCTTGAATTGCATTATATGAATCCTTCCACTTAAGTATGGTAAAGCCCTAATCATTTTGTAAACCATTGAAGCAATAGAAAACTAATTTTCACCTTATTTTATGACTTTATTTTAATGTGTATCTAATGGTGGTTGATCTTATCAAGTGTTGATTCAGTTTTCCTTGGCATGTTGTCTTACCTCATCATCTTCATGTAGTTTAAAGTATTTATTACAGGTCATATGGTGTGTTTCAAGTAATTTTATAGAGGTTCAAGAGTGTAATACATTCATTAGTGACTTATTATATACCTATTGATAATCCCTTTTACCATAAACACCATTTACAACCTCCATATTAAATATTAATGCAAGAGGATCAAATTAGGAGTAGTGTGGTTTCAAGTTAGTCCTATAGTTCATTGTGCATTTGAAATTGAGTGGTAGTGGTCATGAAATTTGGTGCATCATCTCCCATTCAACTTTTTTATTTACCTCTCTCCCTTTGCCTTACAAGCGTAGGTTTAGTAATAGTTTTATTTAGTAATAGTTTTAGGTGATACATCAAGGGAGCTAGCCTTAATCTAGAGATTCATCTCAACTAATAGGCCACCCACCCATAACCTAGAGGTGTCTTCATGTGTCATCTAAATGATAATGTCTAAATAAAATCCTCAAGGGTGTAATTTAAATTAATGATAGTAAGTTGGACATCCTCAACACCCCATTTTGATGAGAATTGACTATATACCAATACTCTGAGAAGGGATCACGCCTGATGTAGTTCTCCCCACCTAAGTGCTAGTGTAAATGAAAGTGAAGTTAGAATGAATGTTGGTTTGAGTACATTAAGTGAGGATTGATACTACAAATCTATGTATTCTAAGCTTAAGATGGTTTTATATGATTATATGCAAAAGTAAGGTAAAATAGGGATCAATAACCTTGATTGTGCACAACTTATTTTGAGTTTATTTGTATGTATTTGAATTTGATTTTCATATAGTGAATAAAGGGATAAAAGTCATGTATATATATTGATTTGGTCCTTGTGTGGGGTTTTAAATAGGTCTAGGTTGACCTTAGGTGTCTTTGGAATTGAAAAGATGTTTGTTGGGGCTCAAAAGAGGGAGAAGGTTAATAATGCTAAACTAGGACACTAATGTGGGGAGTTAGCATCTAAAGTATGGTGTTAATGTCTAGGTGGTAGAACCTGAGGCACTAGGGGCCTAGATGCCTAATGGAGGGTTTAAGGCTAGTTTTGAGAGTTATAGGGATGCGTAAGGCCCACATGAAAGTTGGAAAAGTGTATATATAGGTATTAAGATAGGTCGTAAGGCTAAGCTAGGGATGGGTGGTCTCAATTAACATTCATTGCACTTAAATGACATTTTAAATGACTACATACCCCCCATTTATTTTAAAAAATTAGCAAAGTGAAATGACTAGGATAAAGGAAAATAAATGTACTTGGACTTATTTGAGAGGTGAAGCTTATGAATCTAGATTTGAGTATGTGAAGCATACTCTATTACATGTCCTATAAATGAAATGTGCATAGATTAGTCCTTACTTAAGATATATCAAAATTAAATAAAAAATTGAGTAAATATATAAGAGAAAGGAAAGGAAAAGATACACCTCACTGGGTATGTGAACCAATGTATAAACCTAGTGACACCCTCTATGTGTGTGTAACTAGTGATCAATTGATGAAAATTTTTGACTGATTTGAATGGATTACTCAATCCCCATGTGTGGCTGGCTCAAGAACTCAATGTAGCATTTACTCCATTATTTTCCACCTTTATTCAATGGATGATAACCTATAAATAAACTATATTAAACTAATGGATTATCCAACCTTCTTATGTGGGTGGCTCAGGAAATCAAGTAGATTATGACTCCATCATTGCCTACTCATGTGTAGTAGATGCATCTATAATTGAATTGTGAAATGTAACTGAAATTGTGTGACTATACTGAAATTGTATATGATGGATATGCGTCCACTTGTAAACTCTAATATGAAAAATGGCTTAGGGGCCTCTCAAGCACTCGAGTATTTAGTTCAGGGACTACACAGTTATGCCAAGCACTACAGATGGAGTAAGGCATCAAATCTAGTATAAATTGGTGCAAATGGTGTTTGAATTAAGAATATAAAAAATGAGATGGAGTTTGCCATTCCGTCTGATCAACTAGTGAGAGAATTAGCATACAAAAACAATGTGTTGTGCACATGCCCCCAAATATGATATCTATGCATATGGATTTTGGATTGAGTTGTAATAATCTATATCTAAGTATCTAAAATTGAAATGGGAGTGATCATGTCATGCATTATGCCCCAAATATAAGCAAACTAGTATGATTTGTGAAAAATTAAATAAAAATTGATAATTTATGCAAACCTAGGTTGTACATGCTATACTTTTATAAAAAATCTAGATTTTAATATTTTTAGAGCTATTGGAAAGTAGAATTGTACCTTGGATAATAAAAATATAGTGTTGGTTTCCACTTTTGGCACTAGTGTCCAACTGTGTTGTTTTTTGGCCAAACTAACTTTGATATCTATTTGACTATTTTCCATCATGTTTTCCTGAAATTGAGCTCTATATTTTATGCCTGTATGTTGGGAATTGTACTTTGAGTGCATTCAGATGGCATGATCTATGTGACAAACCTATGTGAATGCCCACTATTTTGTGGGGAGTTGTTGAACCTGTGTAAAAACTATCCCCGAAATAAAAATCTCTACATGATATGTGTTAGCCTGAGCATATATGATATATGCATAATAAACCAATATAATGTGTATACATGGCATCAAAATGTAAGTTAATATAATAATAAGTTGGTAATGTATGATGTATATTAGATATAATAGTTACAAGGCTGTCAAGATAGTTTTAAGAATGCAAGCATGTGTATTGACAATAAATCTAAGTAATAAACTGAGTAACTACCTAGGGGATGGGGCATGATGTCCATCAAGGGACCCAAGGAGGAAGGGGAGATACATGAGGTCTCTCATGGCATCCAACACTGGAGTGTGTAATAAGTAAGAGATAAGTGTCATGGCCATGATGCATACTTAAAAGCATACATACAACACACATGAGGCATGTAAAGTAGGCCAAGGGGCCACAACACAAGGGATACTAACACATTTCACTAAATCTAAGAAAACAATGCATATGAGGACATGTTCAAATATCCACATACACAAAGAGTAATTAAGTTGGCATGGAACCACATTAAAGGACATGTTCAAATGTTTGCATACACAATCAAGAAGGCACACACAAGGACATGGGCACATGTTCAAAGCATACATATAATGAAAGGAAGTGGTATAGATCCATAGAATAGTGGGATATTCAAAATTCCATTGAATATATGTAGAAGCATAGAGACACAATCAAGTCTAAACTAGTAAATTCTAGAAATGAAAGTATGCATGAACGCGTGGTACAAATATGTATAAGAGCAAAGATGTACAAAAACTGAGTCTAGAGTAGTAGTAGTAAAAAAAAATGTGCGAAGTGTAGGATAATCAATATCAAGATATAAATAATGCTAAATCTATGATACCAAGAATAGAAAGATGTAATCTAGAAATAGAAACTATTTATAGGATGCCCATAAATAGGCAAATGCATCAAAAGAGGAATCTGTGTATGTGTCCCTAGTGGGTATATAGTAGAAAATCTAGATCTGTGTGATCGACCTAAGTCCTATAACAATCTTCAAACACTCAAAAAGAACAAGTGACTCATGTATGTATGATAAAAATGATTACACTAACATATATAACATATGCAGTACCTAACAATTATAATAAATGTAAACATGGAAATATATACAATCTATAATTTGTAATTTCTAAGCAAATATATGAATATTTTTATATTTTTGACATATTATATTATTTTTGTATTTTTTGGATATAATCTATGTACAAGTAACATGAAAATGAAACTATATACAAGGATCAAGAATAAAAGAAACTGTGTATAAGTAGGGAGGAAGATATTAATCTATGAGTCTCACAAGAGACTCACTATCAAGGTGTCATGTATCAATCAAAGGAAGATTGATCATGCATGTTGTATGAAATGGTATTTGAGGTCTAGGAACTGACACTAACTATGGAGTGGGGTTAGGAATCTATGAAGCTAACTCAATTAGTCTATGAATTGTAGGGATCTTAGGGACCCATTTGGTTGAAGATGGTGTAGTTGATGTGGATGTTATGTGCTAAGAACTCAATAACACTGATATCAAAATGAAAGGGGTAGGGAGAGGCTCTCTAAAATATATAACATGTCTCTAATTTAAGGGTTTCTTTAATAAGGTTTTCTATGGGAGAGTATGCATACTTTAGTCATATAAAAATGAAAAATTGGATGACTTAAGCATGGCTAATGACACCCAATCCATAGGTCCTCTTTCTTACTCACACAACCCTTCTAGGCTATTCTTTCACTAATTCCCAATCATCCCTAGCCTTTTAAACTTAACCCTTTTAGGTCCATATCCATACCCCAAGGCCTCATTCCCTTAGGAAAATAATGCCCAACTTGGATAGGAGCACTAAAACCCAAAGTGTCCTAATTTTGGCACTATTGTCCAAATTCAAAATTGGTCCTAATAGTCATATTCCCCCGAATCATTATCTTTTTCCCTATTGGCCTCACATGAATTCATTTAACCCATGATCATTAGTTTCCCTATTAAATGCCATTAAAATTCCATTTATAAGGGTTGGCACCCATTTACATGAAATAAGCAAGAATATAAACAAGTACACTCAAGCACTCTTCCCTATTCTCTATATACAACCTTCCAAGATAATTTCAAGCTTATTCAAACCTTTACACTAGTCCCTAGCCATCTGAAGTACATCCAATTTTGAATCTAGTTGCATTTATCATACACAATTACACCAATCATTTCAATGGGAGAACTACATTAGCTTGATCCCTCTTCAAAGTATTGGTATGTAGGCAGCGTGGCCACACATAGGGTGTGAAGTGTATCCAATGTATATTTTACACACTAACCCCTTCTTTATATTTTCCAAGTTTCCATTCAAGTTCAAGCATAAAGAGCTCATAAGGCTTTGAATATTTAAAACATATGCACAATGAGCTTTGTAGGATTCCAAGCTTCAATATTTCACTGATAAGGTAACGCAGGCCTGCTAAATAGAACCCAAAAAGCTTAGACCACCCAGAAACAATGTTAAAAAAGGACTATAGCGGTGAATATTAGGGTGTCTCACTTTTATTACTCTTATCCAATCTATAAATGAACCTCATGATCCAATTTTTGATAGTTTCCTAGTCCTACTCCTCCCGTATCAGACCTTGTCTCAGTCCAGATCATTCAAAATAAGCTAAGTTAGATTTCTCTTATTTATTACTATATTTAGAAAAATCAAAAATACAAATATGTTTACATAAATCAATAGCTTAATCCCTGCATATTATTTATTTATTTACTTTGCTCAGACTTGCTTATTTAGCTAGGAATAAAACCTCATTATTTTGAAAATAATAAAACATTTGGTGAACCCGACTTACTTCAAAATTTTCATAAAAACCCTAGAAACCTTAGGGATAATTATGTCTAATTTTTTACCATAATTTCTTGATTTTTATTACTTTTAAAAATAAAAAATCTATAATTTAATTGTAAAAATATCACATATTTTGTTAAAACCCTAGTTTGCACATACTAGGTCCTTCTTGCATGTAAACACATTCCAAACACTAGGAAAAATATATTGCTAATTTTAGAAATATTTTTTGATTTTTCCTAAATTTTATAAGAAAAATTATACACATTTTATATAAATTAATATCAAAAATTTAATATTATCATATTAATTTTAAAAAAATCATTCACAAAACCCTAGTTGCATCAACTAAACTCCCAGTTACTTTCCAGTACTTTTCTAATCATTTTCTAAATTTTTAGTTGCATATCAAATGTATAAAATTAATTTCAAATTCAAAAATCCATAGTATTTTGTTTAAATAGTTTCAATAAATCCTTAGTTTCATGTACTAGCACCTATTAGCTTCTTGAGGTATCACCTTATATGTTTGAGAGCTCTGTATCCTTTTTATGCATATTCCACTTCCTTGTTAGATTATATCAGCTTAATCTTTTATACTATTATCCAAGTTATTTTCCTTATGCCAACTAAGTTGCTTGCATCTCTTCCTTCGAGATGAAGTGTAAGACTTAGTGATAATCCTCCTAAATTCACCTAGATTCCTGTAACCTGACTATATACCATGGATAAACAACCAACTCAAGTTTCAGTCATAGATTTTACATATCCAGATTGCACCAATTTCAATGAGGATAATTTTGACAAAGAGTAATATGAAAATAAAAATGATGATGTACACACTGATGCTCATGCTCCACCACATTGGACTACTGATCCACTTCCATCCATTGTTGATAATGAAGTTGTAATTAAGAAAGATTTGATTTTACAAAATTTTAGACAAAGACTTAAAGGATGTCCTAAAGATCATACACTAATTTTGTAATCTATCATGGAAATTAAAAAGGCTAAGCAAGTTGAGTCTTCCATCCCCATAGAGAAAATAGTTGATAATGACACTACGGGGGTAACTATGTCTCAACAACCCCCTATTGTAGCCCAACCTTCTTCTATACCACTAGCTACAACTAGTACTTCCCTATCTCCTAATGTGACAACTCTTGTGCAAGAGATAAGATCCCTTCAATCCAAGGTGCAACATCTTCAACAAGGTACCACTAGACCTACGTAGGCTTTGGATTCTTTTGCTCTTCTGCGTACACCATTGGCACATCATATTTATTCTACACCCTTGCCACAAGGTTTTATTCAACCCAAGGTTACTCTTTATGATGGCAAGGGTGATCCAAAGACACACGAGATATTTTCACCCAACATATTTGGATTATGTATCCAATGATTGAATACTTACCAAACTATTTCCAAAGAGTCTAAAGGATTATGGTTTACAATGGTTTTATAGTCTACCAAATTAGTCAATCATGGCATTCAATCCTTTAGTAGACATGTTCCTAGCACATTTTAATATCAACATTAGTGATAAGGTTTCATATACTCAAATTGCTTAATAGAAACAATGACCAAATGAGTATCTCACAGATTATGTTCTTCAATATAAGACCATCTTGGCTAAGATAACTAATCCCATGGCAGATCATGAGTTATAAGACCTCTTCAAATAGAGTCTTCTACCAACACTTCATGAATCAATTGTGTTCAAGTGATTCTCTTCCTTCACTAAATTGTGTCACATACTAAAGGAATGAGAAGTCAAACTAATTTTAATGGGAGAACTTAAGTACTCAAGTATCTCAGACACAATAAAAAAGAGTAATACTAAAGTCCCATACAAGGTCAAAATCAATGACAATAAGAATCAAAATCAACCAATAATTAATGTGGCTTCAGAGCCCCCTCAACATGTGGTTTTATTATCACCTCCTTGTCGTGCATTTACTAATCTATCATTTTCTCCAACAAGGGTTTTACAATAGTTATTGGAATGTAACATCATCACTCTCCCTCCTATTCGGGAAGCTGACCTAGCAATTCCTCTTCCATAGGGATATGATCAACATGTATTTTATGATTTTCATAGGGCACTGGGCTAGACAAAAAATAGATGCATCATTTTGAGACATAAGATACAAGACTTGATAGATGATAATCTACTTGATCTGGGAACTTTAGTTGAGCTTCCAAAGGCAAATACAACATAGGATAAAACTTTGAAAATCTTCTCAGATCCATTTCCACAACATTCAAAATAGGATATAGGGGACACATCAGGGGTTCACCATGCATATCATGCACATCCACCACCAGTTACATACTAGGCACCTTTAGTTAAGTCACATCTTTTGAGTGGTATGATCGGTGTGTATGAGTCTAGAGTTTCACCTAGACCTTCGATATCCTTCTTAGATCAATATATTATGGAGTATAATTTATATTATAATGCACTTTTTATTAGAGCACATATTCATAATCAACCCATTCATAGTGTCATCATCGATAATGGTTCTAGTGTCAACATGTGCACCATTACATTATTACAACATTTGGGTTGTTCAGAGTAGGATATTACTCCCACAGATATAGTTATCAGTGGATTTAGTGGGCACATACAAAGTTCATTGGGTGAGATTGTACTTCCTTTATAGACTGGTCCAACACATATGACCACACATTTTACTATAGTTCCCATTGCAAGAGTTTTTGATATGTTACTTGGTCACCCATGGATTCAAAAAATTTAAATAGTACCATCTACAATTCATAGATGCATGAAATTCATTCACGTTAATCATGTTATTATAGTCGATGGAGTTTATTATGAGTCACCCCTCCCCACTTCAAAGCCATCTACAAGATTAAAAACACCAACTTCAGTTCTTCCACCTATTTTAATTTCTCCTCTAGTTTCTGTTCTACTTCCACTTTAAATCCAACCATAATTGTGACATCCATCGCCAGTATAGAGGGTTCACACACCTCCATAGTTTCAATATTTTAGACAGCTTCTAGATATAGTGTTCATACCCAAAGAAGTAACATTAAGGTCTCATATAGCTACATAATGAACACTTATTCAGAGAGCTTATTCTACTTCTAGATGGGTCCCTATGAGCCCTACAGTTACATCCAATCCTCAGAGTTACAGGCAGATCCCACATTTGATTTCCACTTTAGATATTTCAAAGCAGTTATAAAATACACAAATTTTAGCTTCACAATCTTAGATATTCAATCATGCCTCATGATCATCATGATTCAGTTGTTCGATACAGGATACCATGATATGGAGTCTCATCTGAGAATCATCGGTTAGTATCATTTCTTCCCAGTTTTACCTATACATAGCTTATATCAAAATACAAAAATAATACAAAAAACCCAAAATATAAAAACATTCAAATATATCAAAATACCAAAAAACATTTTGATTGTATGCATCATCCATGCTTTTCCATTAATACTACCATGCTAGGACTTGCATTTACTATTTCATGCTATTTTATGTCAATTTTTCTATATCACCATGCTTCACTTGATCTCCTTTGAGTGTGTGCAGTGACATATAGCTACTTGATTGCTTCACTCTACTCATTGAGGGGGCATTCCTACTTCTACATTCGAGACACACATCGATATACCTACCCATTGGGAGCATATTCTACATGATGACACCATCCAAGTTATGTCATTCCTACACTACACACTCTGATTTATGATGCTGATGTACATTCCTTCCTAAGATTACACAAATTACTATATCGACATTTCACTAGTATCTAACACTTTTGTATTTCTAAGCATATACCTATGCATACTTTCACATTTGCTTTGATTAGTTAGATGTGATTCTACCTTTCTAGTTGTTACATGCTTTCTCCACATGTTTAGCATAGCTTGTGTGATTGCATTTCCAATTCTTGCTTATCTTCTATTTATGCCTTAGGACATTTGCCAATGTCCTTTGCTTGTACTCTTTCATGGGCGTATGGCCCCTGTGCTAACTTTACTTATTTCACTTGTATGTGTATGTGGCATTTGAACATGCCTTCTATGCTTTCTTTCTATTTTGAGTGACATATGGCCATGTCCCTTGTTTGCATGGCCCCTTGGCCATATTTAAATGCTTCTTACTTCTTGCTTGATTTCTTGTTTTGCTTCTCAAATGTGTGTAATTCCATGATCCAAATCATGCATTTCCCTTGATTTCTTGGATGCCATGAAGGACATCATGCTCCATCCCTCCAACTAATAACCAATATCTAAACATTTCCAATTTTAGTTCAATACTTTGCACATGCTTATACATTGTTATATCTATCTAGGCATACCCCTATTGATCTAAAAATCTCAATACAAACATTGTTATATCTAGATATATCTTGTCAAATATCATTGCTATATCATGTATCTATGCAATATAACACACTTGGAGGACTCTTTTCTTCTCAGGGTAGTCATTACAGGTTCATCATTCTTACTCTCAGAATAGGGAGAAACAAACAAGGGTTTTGTCACAGAGATCAAAGCTTCTAATAGTCAAAATAATAGCATTCAAATCAACCAATTCAGAATCTAGAGGTCCAACCAGTCAAAATAGAGTAAAAAATAGTGATAATTCTAGATCAATAACCAATTTTACCATAGGATAATAACACCAGAAATAGACAATAGCACCAAACACAGAGGTGTCCTTATTTTGGTGCTCCTATTTAGGCAGAAAAACACTCAAGTTTTCTAAAAACAGGCAAAAATTGCAACTTAGATATAGTTTTTGCACATCTAGATCAGTAAGAATCAACAATTCAATATAGTTTTCGTAGAGAATCCAAATAGAGGGGGTTATCATGCATGGCATGATGGTACTCACTTTCAATTTCATATTAGGCAGTTGACATAACTTCAAGATCAAAATCCATGTTCCAAACACCAATGATTGGGGGAAATGCGCAAAGCACATTGGTCTTCTTTTATTTCTAAGTTTAGTTTATTATCCAGGCATTCTCAGTAGTTACGTACCTTACTCCATCTACAAGTGGTTGGTATCACTTTCAAGTTGAACTTTCATACAAGTTTAATGTTTTGAGTACCTGAGTTCTCAAGTTGGATTTCATATAAGCCTAGTACATTAGTTTTAGAGTGGATTTCATACAAGCTTGACCTCCATCTTTCAAAATGGCCAAGAGTGGCCTAGTTTCTAGCATACATTTAGGCTATCCACACCACATTGTCAGATTTACAGAACATCCATGGGCTCCATGAGCCATCTCATATGACATCTATTCTCTACTAGTATCACTTCATAGCTTCGGTTTATGGGGAAATGATGGAGCCAAAGGGCTAACCTTTGTATTATTGAGCCACCTATTTAGAGGGATTGGACACATAGTCCAGACAACAATTAATACAAACATGATTCATTAACTTCACTTAGTTGGCGATGATGGAGCCAAAGGGCTAGCTTT
Organism: Torreya grandis; assembly: GCA_037957365.1. Taxonomy (NCBI): domain Eukaryota; kingdom Viridiplantae; phylum Streptophyta; class Pinopsida; order Cupressales; family Taxaceae; genus Torreya; species Torreya grandis. The sequence goes on along the minus strand of JARHVA010000228.1, from coordinate 1,144,533 downwards.
TGCATGCTTGATCCACCTTCTAGGGAATTGAGCACTCAACTTCATTCATGATATTACTCTAGATTTAATGTATAGCCATCATCATCCAACACAATCCAACATCACAATAAGTTTTGTATTAGTTCGTATACATGATTTGGTGTATTCAATCTTTTCTCTTCCTCTTACTTAACTTTTGTATGTTCATATTTTTGATATAGCGTATCTAGTAAGAATTGATCTATGTTTATGTTTTTATTATAGATTCACACTTTATAGCATGTTCTCTCTATGCACATCCAACATCACACAGCTTCATGAGCTTCTCCATCACAGGTGAGTTCAGGTATGATTTTTACTTTCCTTTATCCTAGTATTTCACTTTGCTGCATCAGTAGAATAAAGGGGGGGCAAATTTAGTCATATAAAATGTGAAATTAGATGACTTAAGCATGGCTAATGACACCCAATCTATAGGTCTTCTTTCTTACACATACAACCCTTCTAGGCTATTCTTTCACTAATTCCTAGTCATCCCTAGCCTTTCAAACTTAACCCTTTTGGGCCTAGGCAAATCTTTTAGGCCCAGATATATCCCCCAGGCCTCATTCCCTTAAGACAATAATGCCCAACTTGGATAAGAGTGTTGAAATAGGGGGTGTCCATATTTGGTGTTATTGTCCAAGTTCAAAATTGGTCTTAATGGTCATATTCCCTCGAATTGCTATCTTTTTCCCTGTCAACCTCACACAAATTCATTTAACCCATGATCATTAGTTTCCCTATAAAAGGCCATTCAAAGTCCATTTAGAAGGGTTAACACTCATTTATAGGAAAGAAGCAAGAATACAAGTACACTCAATCAATCTTCCATATTCTCTACATACATCCTTCCAATATCATTTCAAGCTTATTCAAACCTTTGCACCAATCCCTAGCCATCCTAAGTACATCTAATTCTGCATTTTGTTACATTTATCATACATAATTGCACCAAGCACTTCAATGGGAGAACTAAATTAGCTTGATCCCTCTTCAGAGTATTGGTATGTAACCAACATACCCACACATGGGGTGTGAAGTGCATCTAGCATATCCTTTACACACTAACCCCTTATTTATCTTTTCTAAGTTTCCATTCAAGTTCAAGCACAAAGAGCTCCTAGGGCTTTGAAGATTTAAAATAGATGTACAACAAGCTCCATAGGCTTTCAGGATTTGATATTTTATTGACAAGGTAACACAGGCTTACCAAACAAAACCCAAAAATCTTAGAACACCTGGACAATAGCACCAGAAAAGGACTACAACACCAGATAATAGGGTGTCCCACTTTTATTGCTCCTATCCAATCCAAAAATGAACCTTAGGATTTCATTTTTGATAGTTTCCTAGTCCTAATCTTCCCGTATCAGACCTTATCTCAGTCCAGATCATTCAGAATAAGCTAATTTATATTTCTCTTATTTATTACTATATTTAGAAAAATTAAAAATGCAAATCTATTTACATAAATCAATAGCTTATCCTTGCATATTATTTATTGATTTACTTTGCTTAGACCTATTTATTTAACTAAGAATAAAACCCCATTATTTTGAAAATAATAAAACACGTACAAAGAGTATGCATATGTGGTAACTCTGTAGAAATATACCTCACCTGCACTAGTGACTCAACTAAAATCTATGGTGTGCTAATGAAAATTGCACTCGAAACCATAACTGGTGGCTATTGTGTAACTACCTATGGGATAGGTAAAGGATATTCATATGCAAGGCCTTCTATTGTAACCACCTAATTATCATGTATTTACTTGAAGCATCTATGTATGGTGGATGGAATGGCTCAAAGCTACTGTATTCATGCCATACCCAATAACATATCAAATGTGCCTACACTAGGGATGACTAAGAATCTAGTGGTCACATGTGTTGGCCCAATCTATAATGGGAGTAAAATGCCCCCAATGGAGATTTAAACATGGCCACTAAAACCATGAATAACTATATTGATAAGATAAATTCCCTTCTTTGAATAACCCAAATGTTGTATAAGTGTAATGGTACACATGTTAATACTCAATCCATTGTCAACCACAACACTCTAAATTGGATGATGATCAATGTAGGATCGTATAAAGAGTATATATAAATATGAATAATCATCAACAATCTCCTACTTTAAGAAAGTGATGACAGCTGTAATTAGCATTGTAGTACAATATATACCAATGATATTATATTGGGGGGTGTGTTATCTATATTAATATGATAGGATGATGGTTATGGATGTACCTAATATGTATAGTGAACACCTGAAGTGCCTCCTACCTTATTAGCTATATGTTTTGGAAATGGATCCAAAAATATTTTCATTGCCTTAACTTTCATTGGATGAACTTTAAGTACTTCTGTAGGTGTGCCCACATCAATGATATTTGACTCTATCAAATCATGTATCTTATATATCAAATAAATGCATCTATTTTTAGTATAGATTGATGTCCTGTGATAGTCACATAATGCATTAAAATCATAACTCTTTGGAAGAGGCCTAGTTGTATCAACCTCTTTCATGGGAGGGAGAGATATGACATTGCATTCTAAGAGCTGATGTAAAACACATACTAGTGATTTTGGAAGATTTGTGAAATATCTTCATGGAAGAACTGATAAAACCATGTGAGGAGGTGGCTCTGAAGCTACATAAACTATGGCATTTTGATCATTCTTGTTTTTAGTGGGCCTGAATTTGTATGGGGAATTATTAGAGATCTTATTAGTTAAATCTAATCTAGTTATGTACTTTAATTTGCCTATAGAGAGAATCTTAACTTATGTTTCTTTCACTATATGGCATAAATCTATAAATGTTGAAAACTTATTGAATAATATAGCTTTTTGCAATGCTAGTATTAAACTTTGTTTGAATATGTCTTGGAATTCTTTCTCTGCCATGGGGCTAGTCATCTTTTCCAATATATTTTTATATCTCAAGACATATTCTATTATAGGCTCATTGGATTTTTGCATAAGTTGATCCACTTGAGCATATGAAACCTTACCGTTGATGTTGATTGAAAAATATGCCATAAACATATCTTCCATTGGATTTAATGCTGTGATGAACTGATTTAGAAGATCATAAAACCCATGTAAGGCATAGTCCTTTAGACTATATGGCAACAACTTGGCCAAAAACTAATCATTAGACACAGAGTCCAAACATGTTGTGTGGAAATATCGTAGATGATGCTTTAGGTCACACTTACCATCATATAAAGTAATATTACGTGCCAAAAATCTAGATGGCAAAGGAGTTGCCACTGTGTGATAGGGGGCATGGGCACATGTCAAAATTATACATACAATGAAAGGAATTGGCATAAAACTATTGAACAATGGAATAGTCAAATGCCCTGGAATAGATGTAGAAGCATAGAGAAATAATAAAGTCTAAACTAGTAAAGCTAAAAATGAAAGTATGCATTAACATGTGGTCCAAATATGTATAAGAACAAAGACGTACATAAATTGAGTCTAGAGTAGTAGTAGTCGACAAAAAATCTATGTAGTGTAGGATGATCAATATCAAGATATAAATAATGCTAAATCTGTGATATAGAGAATAGAAATATGTAATCTAGAAATCATAATTTTGTATAGGATGCCTCCAAAGAGGTAAATGTGTAAAATGAGGAATCCATGTATATGTCCCCAATGGGTATATAGTAGTAAATCTAGATCCATGTGGTGGACCTAAGTCTTGTATAAATTTGCAAAAAATATAAAACTTTAAGTGAAGCATGTATGTATGATAAAACTAACTACACTAACATAGATCGCATATGTAGTACCTAACAAGTATAATAAATATAAACATAGAAATGTACACAATCTATAATTTGTAATTTCTAAGCAAATATTTGAATTTGAATGTTTTTGTGTTTTTGACATATTATATTGTTTTTGTGTTTTTTGGATATAATCTATGTAAAAGTAACATGAAAATGAAAATATATATAAGGAACAAGAATAAAAGAAACCATGTATAGTAGGCAGGAAGATACTAATCGATGAGTCTCATAAGAGACTCACTATCAAGGTGTCATGTATCAATCAAAAGAAGAATGATCATGCATGTTGTACTAAAAGGTATCTGAGGTCTAGGAATTGACGTTGGTTATGGAGTGGGGTTAGGAATATATGAAGCTAACTCAATTATCATGTGAACTATAAGGATCTTAGGAACCCATCTGGTCGAATATGGTGTAGCTGATGTGGATGCTTTATGCTAAGAACTCAATATAACTGATATTAGAATGTAAGGGGTAGGGAGAGGCTCTCTATAATCTATAACATGTCTTTGATGTAGGGGTATCTCTAATAAGGGATTTGTGGGAGAGTATGCATATGTGGTAACACTATAGAAGTAAACCTCACCTGCACTGGTGGCTCAACTAAAATCTTTGGTTTGCTAATGAAAACTATACTCAGAGCTGTAACTGGTGGCTACTATGTAACTACCCATGGGATAGGTAAAGGATACTCATATGAAAGGCCCTCAACTGTAACCACCTGATTAACATGTATATACTTGAGGCATTTATATATGGTAGATGGAATGGACTGAAGCTACAATATCTATGGCCTACCTAATAACATGTCAAATGTGCTTGCACTAGGTATGACTAAGAACCTAATGGTCACATGTGCTAGCCCAACCTATAATGGGAGTGCAATATCCCTAGTGGAGCTCTAAACTTGCCACTAAAACCAAAAATAATTGTGTTAGTTGAAGAAATGTCCAGCTTTGAATAACCCAAATGTTGTAGAAGTGTAATGATACACATGTTAACACTCAACCCATTCTCAACCATGACACAAAGAATAGGATGATGATCAACATAGGCATGTACAAAGAGTACATATAAATTTGAATCATCATCATCAATCTCCTAATTTGAAAAAGTGATGAAAGGTCTAATTGGAAATTTAGTATGATATACACCAATGATATTATGTAGGGGGTGTGTGTTCTCTGTAGTAGTATGATAGGATACCATTGATGGATGTGCCTAATATATATAGTGAACACCTAAAGTGCCTCCTACCTCATTAGTTGTATGTTTTGAAAATAGATCCAAAAATATTTTCATTGCCTTAGCTTCCATTAGTTGAAATTTAAGTGCCTCTATAGGTGTGCCCACATCAATGATTTTGGCCTCTATCAAATCCTATATCTTATGTCTCAAACTGATGCATCTATTTGTAATATGGATTGGTGCCATGTGATAGTCACAAAATTTATTAGAATAATAACTCTTTAAAAGAGGCCTAGTTGTATCAACATATTTCATGGAAAGGAGAGATATGACATTGCATTCAAAGAGCTACTATAAAACATGTGTCAGTGATTTTGTAAGATTTTTGAAATCTCTTTGTGGAAGCACTAATAAAACCAAGTGAAGAGGTGGCTTTGAAGTTGAATTAATTATGGATTTTTGATCATTATTATTTTAGTGGGCCTAACTTTGTATGGGGGCTTATTATAACTCTTATTAGTTGAATATGATCTAGTTGTGTACTTTAATTTGCCCATAGAATCTTCACTTTTCTTTCTTTCACTGTATGGAATAAATCTATAAATATTGGAAACTTATTGAATATTATAGATTCATGCAATGTTGGTACTAAATTTTTTTTGAAATGTCTTGGAGTTCTTTATCTAACATGGGGCTAGTCATCTTTGTTAGAGGTACAATCACTGAGAGGGGGGGGTGAATCAGTGAACCCAAATAATATAACTTCAATTATGATCTTTACAAACAATTAATTAATTACCACAAGCATTCATGAAGCATACACATCATTAATGAGCAAGAGAGACAATTCAAAATCAATCACATAACACATGACATATGTGGGAAACCCTCTTGGGGAATAAAACTCACTGAAACCTGCAACCGGACTAATTTCTTATAAAACAAGAACTAATTTAGACCAACAAGATACTGATCAAGGAACTAAAATTCTTGATTTTGGTGAGACTAAAATCTCACAAGGAGATAAAACAACTATCTAGCTGAGCTGTAGCAACTCTAGACTTTTAGTAAGTTTTACCTTATAAGGAGGCTATAACCACCTTAGATGTTGAGCTACCACAACAACACCTATGAATAGTTCCACCTTTGAATTGATGTCTTCAACACCTGATGATGGAACTATGATTATCACTCTTTACCTTTAGCAACAATTTTTTCACCCAACACACCCTGTTGGCCAAAGCACAATACATAGTTAAACTAACATACAAAGATCAATTAAGACACATTACATATCTCAACTAAACCCACTCTTCAACTCTACACACTCAATGCATCTTTCACAATAACAAATTTGTCACAACTTTAATAACATGACCAGATGGTCTTACACATAGTCCACACATCAGGGAATATTTTAGTGGTGAATATTCGTACTTTGGTAAATTTTACATTTTGTCAGTGTGTTTTTTGGTGATTTCTATGCCGTTCCATGGTTTCCTGGTCGCCAATCTTTCTTGGGTTTCATGATTGCCTAGCTTTGTAATCGCCAAGGCAAATGTTTCGTTTGAGTTTCTGCCTGGCAGTATTTGCCTTTCACACAGCCGATCAGGTAGTGCTTAATGTTGAATGTTCACTGGGTTTCACATTATGGGAAGTGGAGGAGTTAGCTCGTTTCACCAACACACTTTCATTTGTAATATGTATAAATCCGAATTGAAGAAAATAGCAATGAGACATTCAATAACCCTTTTTTTTTTCGAAGCGAATAGTATAGAAATAAAATAAACATTTAAGACATCTAGTTTCTTATACTTTAAGTTATATTTTATTTATATACTTTCAGGGTGTTTGAGAGGGGTTTCAGACCGCTAGGAGCTATAATGCAAATTCTAGGTTTTGGTGGATCCTATCATATTTTAGAGTTAGCCAGATTCCAGGGTTTCAGGGTTTCAAACTTAGCCATATTTTAGGGTTTCAAGATTTCAAGGAGACATCATAGGAGGTATGAAGGCTGCATGAAGGGATGTATGCGTGATAGAATAGTATGAAAATATCTCTCGCAAAGTGCCACAAGCCAATCCCACCCCAATCCCAGTGCCCAAAAAATTAAAATTTTACTATGATTATTATTTTTTGTTCGCCAATGTATAATTTTTTTGTGGTTTTAAAATAACACAATTCACCCAGATGTTACACATTGTTTGAGAGACTATGAATTATTCACCAATGGAGATTATTATTTTTTCTTTGTAAACTATTTTTTTCGCCACAAAAAATAATTTTTTTTGTCAGGTGTTTTACACATTTCGCCAAATTTTTACACCTTTTCTAAAGGAGGGGTTTCTTAAAGTATACCCTGCCACACATTGATCTACCTCTCAGATCAACCACCTAGCTCAATCAAACATCAATAATCCTTCACTCACACACAAGGCATCCAAACCATCTTTTTGGATCACCTTAGACCTATTCGCTCATGCTCAACCTATAAGATCACTATTTTGTCATAAAAAACATGACCTATCTTCAATTTTATCTTCTCATCAACCCATCTATTTGGCACACTCGGCCTCTCCTCTTATTTTCTTTAACGCTCACTTCTCTCACAAAATCCTAGAAACCATCTCCTTTAGTTTCACTATATATAGAGCCTTCATGATAAAAAACTTCTTAGTCAGCCATTAGACTTGCTTTAACTCTTAATTATTCTCTCACATAAATATATGACTCAATACAATCCATAAAGGTTGGCCATAACATCTATGGGTCACCCTTAAGTAGCTACACCTTTCAATAAGGCCCTTGTAGCTCTTATAGGTCTCATGGAGACCTATTCACCCACTTAACACTTCAACAAGAAGAATAAATACTTAGGACCATTTATAAAAGAATATTTCCACTTTATATGATCCATTTCTCACTCCCACATGGGTCCATTCCACTTGGAACACCAACTCCACACTCAAACCTATGAATTAGGCCACCTCACTCTTCAGGTCTTTAAACATAGAAAACATAGTCTCAAACTACTGAACCAAAAATTCAAGTATCTCACATAACCACATAAGAAATTCATATTAATATAACCTCCAATATCTCTACAAAATCTCCATATTCCTTAGACACTCCAATATATGCCAAAAGACCTCAAACTGTCACACTCAAGATGGCCACTCAAACTGGGCATACACTGTCAAAATACAATTAAACTATTTTGACTCTCCACGTCTGAATAGGGGCCAAATATGACAATTAAATCATTTTTATAAGTATTTTATACTTATACAACATTTCCATGCTCATTTTCTTCTTGAAATTCTGCTCAGAACACCTTCAACTTACCTCTGGAAGATGGTCACTCAATCTACTAGTATCTTTCAAAAACATAGTCAAATTCTTCGCCTTTGTTCATGTAGAATATCATTGATCAAACCTATAAATACCATAAAAATCATATTTATGGAGTTTATAACACTCTCCAAAATCTAATTCATCATGAGACATTGAAATAACATCAACACAAGCTCATTTATCCTTCTCGGGTCACAAACAAATGAACATCAAACACATAGTCAAATTTGAAGCACCATAACTATGACTGTACATACATCCAAGCCTCAAAAATAGGTTATTTAGATGTTTCATGGATTCCTTTACAACTTTTATTTTTATATTAATAACAAATTCAACTTCTATTGAAAGATATGGAGAAAATACAGAGCTTTGGTTTTCCCTTTGCAAAATTCAAATATTTAAATGCCAACGGTCACTGTTAGGCTTTGAACACTTGCCTTCATCTCATGCTCTCAATAATATTAGCCAATCACACATTATAAATCTCATTATAATGTTCTTGACCTTTAATGATGTTAAACTTTAGTTAGTTTGACAAGTGTACCACTTTGACTCGATACACTTTGTTGATTTAAAATTGTACCAATACATGCGAACCATTTGATCCTTATCCTTTACCTTTGCTCAGTGTTAAAAATCATGCACCTATCCTCATCTCACTACTTCCTAATGTCTTAGAGTAAATGGGCTCCATTTATCTCCTTGAGACTTGCTCAAACTTTACATCTTTCATATTTGACCAAGAATGAGGACCCTTTAAATATGCCTAGAAGGCCAACTTTGGACAGTAATAACTTTCATTGTGCTTGACGCATGATCTCAAATTAAGACCATATGATCTCCTCACATAGTAGAATCCATCCATATACTAATCATCTCCTATAATATTTACATGAGTGATATATATCTCCATTAAAATGCCTTATCAAAATCTTCTGTCATAGAGCCAACTATGTCAAAACTTGCTTGGAAGGCCAACTTTGCTCATGCATATCTTTTGATACGTTTCAATGCATGATCCAAAATTTAATGAAAATTAAATAGAATCAAAACTAAATGAACCCATATGATTAATTTATATTTACATCTTCACATGTACAATATATAACACCATTATAATGCCTACTCATCTATTCTTGTCATACACAAATTTGGCTACGTATGGAAAAACATAGTCAAACTGCTTGGGAACCGAACTTTGCATATGCATATATTTTGATCCTCTTATTTTCATGATCTAATATTTAGTTTAGAATAACTAGGACAAAAACTAAGCAAACCCATATGATAATTTTGTCCTAACACCTCCACTCGTACGAATGCTGACCTCATCAACATGCTTACTTGGCTCTTTCTGGCCACATGCAAATTTAGCCAAGTATGGGAAAACAATCAATTCTATCTTACAATCCAACTTTTCACCCTCATATATTTGACCATTCTTATGCACATGACTTGAGACTTAACACATAGTAACTAGGGACTAATGTGATCACAACCATATGTCCAACTTCTCCTGACTCATCCACATGTGGTAATGGTGATGTTAGTAAACTGCCTACTTAGATTTTCTACCACTAGACCCAAAATCTCTAGATGAAACAATGAACTACCAGATGAGATCCACTCACTTCCATACTCATTCTAAGCACTATCGACACCCCATAGGGTCTCTGCAACATGTCTATACCAATAATATCATCCATCAAATCCTCATTTAGTCAAACACTGAAGAACCATATAGGAACACTGAGGCTCATTAAAGCACATTTTGTCATTGTCATTCTAACACATATGATACCTCATCACCATCCTTGGTCACCTTGGAGACATCATTGACAAACCTCCAAAATTATTTTTCAATATAGTTTTATATCACAAGACATATTCTACTATAGGCTCGTTGGATTTTTTCTTAAGTTGAGCCATTTGAGCATATGAAACCTTATCACTGATGTTGATTGAAAATTATGCCAAAAACATATCTTTCATTGGATTGAATGCTATGATGGACTGATTTGAAAGATCATAAAACCATTATAAGGCATAATCCTTTAGACAACACGGGAACACCTTGGTCAAAATCCAATCATTTAACACATAGTCCAAATATGTTGTATGGAAAGCTCATAAATGGTGCTTTGAGTCACCCTTACCATCATACAAAGTAATCTTAAGTGTGAAAAATATAGATAGTAAAAGATTTACCGCTATATGATGTGCTAATGGTAAATGTAAACAAACATGAGAATCCAAGCCATGTGATGGCCTAGTAGCACCATTCTCAAGATGTAACACATTGGCCTATAGATCATGGATCTCATGCATAAGATATTATACATCTAGAGAGGAGGAACTAGCCATAGGAGGTGTTTCCATTGTTTAAGGTTGTTGAGTTAAAATAGGTTGTTTTATATTCTGAGTTACCCCCAAAGTAGGTGTAACAATATTATTATCTGGGGTAGTAGAATATTGACCATTATTGGATTTTTGAAGCTCTTCATGGACAATATGGACAAGGTCATCTTGCATATCTAAATGTTTATAAATTAAATATTAAAATTGTCTCGTATCGATCTCATCAAATCGGTTATTGAATTTTACCATTGTAGGTTTAAAAGTAGGAAAACAAAATGTTGTAGATTTTGAACCTTTTAAGAAATTTAATCTACTAAAGATTGCCATAATAAACTAATAAATCAGATCCGATATTTTGGAATTAAATTATGAGCATAAAAAACAAAAGGATATAAACCTAAGAGCATTTAGGTCTAGGGTTTGGGTAGGATTTAAAGTAAGTTGGGTTCACCAAATGATTTAACTTTTTAAAATTATATAGTTTAAGCCCTAGGTTGTTAAATGGTCTAAGTATAGTAAACCAAGGTATAAAATATGCAATATATACAACCATTGATTTGTGTAATAATTGGCTTGATCTAAAATTTCCAAAAATAATAATGAATAATATAAATATATACTTAGCTAGAAATTGTATACAAAGGAAAATGCAGATGCCCTATTAATCAATCCTAACTTAGAGAAGATAAATCCTACTTATACTTTTGATTATCGATAAGATATTCATATTCATGACCAAGATGTATTTTCTAGACCCAACTAAGGGATCTCTTATGACAATAACATCACTAGAGAGGGTTTCAAAGCCTGTAGTCAAGTAACACCATGTAATAACCCTAACTGGGTCATATGTTTTCATATTCACCAAGTAAATGATAGCTAAAGTAAAATCTAATCTAGTGTTCACCAAAGCTTATGGCACAAAGTGGGGCTAATAAACATAAAAAATTAAACATGCATAGGAGAATTATAATTAAACTATGTATAGATAAAACCCTAATGCATTGAGAGAACAATATATTCAAAAGCCATTACTTATGATACTTCTATCTACTAAAACAGAGGAGTAAAGTTAGATACACTTATCTTGAAGATGAACCCTTCGAGAATTAATCTCTCCCCTAGCCAAAGGTGCTTTGCAAGAGGTTGTGGTTTGGAAGGATCACTAAGAAAGGCCTAAACATCTAATACTTTTCCATAAGACAAGATTCTTCTCCAAGTATAAACCCTATGCAATAACTCCTTAATTAAAATGGTCGAAGAACATATTATTAAGAAGCACAAATGAATATTTGACCTTTTCATCTCTTTAAGTAATGGTGAAATGAATGTGTATATATAGCTAAATTGAGTCCTAAACCTTTCTAAAAGTTTAGCCAATAGGGTCACCCCAATTTGACTTTGTATCATTATTTGATAAAAATAAGTTAGGCCCTAGTCTAGGTTGGCCAAGGTTGACCTAGCCTTGTAAAATACTTTAAATAAATAAATACAGGGTCGATCTAAGCTGACAGTGTATTGTAAACTAGCAAAAAGGGTTTTAGGCTTAGGTAGGAGCTAAGTAAGGTGGTGAATTACTTGGAGGAGTGTGTAAGAGAGGTGTCAAAGCTTAGGGAAGTGTATAGGATAAGGGTGTGTAGATAACAAGTGGTGGTATATGGGACAAAAATCCTATGGAACACCAATGGTTTGCCCACCCCTTTCCCAGTGAACCCTTTAAAATGTGCACTCAAAGAGATTGAGACTCGATGGGTTCCTTCAAGAGAGAAAGCATCAATAATTTATAAAGTTTAAAAATATTATGTGTATACATATGCCATACTCAAATCTCATCATGTGTCACTTAGGTGTAACATGAGATGGTGCTTCGAGAAAAGAATATAACAATGCATATCATTAAAGCTAAATAAATTTTAGCATTTTAAAGCATAAAATAACTGAAAGTAAATGGTTAAAAAGGAAACAACTAAAAATTAAATTAATGTATGCGTACCTTGACTTACCTTTATTGTTGAATGGTTGTCTTTTGTGTTTATATTTCTAATCGTAGAGGGTGCAAAGATGGCTTTAGACAAACCCATGGATACAAAACTAGAGAGAAAAAATAAACAAATGTAGGAAAGCCACAATAAATGAAATGGTGTAGGCATGATGGATTTGGAAATTTGGTAATATAGGGTGACAAATGATAAGTTAGGAGCAAATGACCAAGCTAAAATCTAGAGTAAATCAGGTAACCAAAAATCCAAGGCTACTAAATGACTAAAAAACTCAAACAAGTAAACCTTAAGTAAGAAGGGCAAACAAACCAAGTAAAACTAATGATACAAATAAAAATAATAATCAAACATCAATGTGAAAGTAGTAACAATCCTTACTTTAAAAAAGATGAGCAAGCAATGGTAAAATAACATTGATGAGTGAGGAGTAACAACCCTTACTCAATCATCAATGGAAAAAGAAGTGCATAAAAGTGAAAACAACATTGGTGAGTGAGAAGTAAGAAGCCAAACTCACTCAATAATGGAAAAAGTATTGAAAATTAGAAATGGATGCATGTGTCCAAAAAAGGGAAGTAAAATAATGGATTTTTTTCAAATAAACTAGGGAAAAACTAGCAATGTAAAGTAATGGTGTAAAAAAAGTAATCCATAGTCTCTCAAACATAGTATGTTGTTCTAAAGATAGATAAAATCAAAACAAAGTAGTGCTAGTATGTTATAAGATGTGAATAATAAGGGGGATATATATAAGTGGGAAAATAGATTGAGAATTATAATTTCCTATCAAGGGGTGAAATGAAATGGGTGGTGGGGAAAATAAAGGAAAAATCAAGGTAGAGACTCTTTATCAAAGTCAAGGTACTTAAATTAGGTTTTTCAAAACAAGAATACTTTGGACATTAAGGACTCTAAATAAATTTTCCTAACTACACAAATATTGGGTCACTAAATGAAGTATGAATACCATCCCATGAAGATTATATGCATGAAAAGTAAAATAGACCTACCTTCTCATAACATGTTCCCCATTCCTCAGGACCCCTTATAGAGTCATTGGTCTACTACAAAGATTGGGTACTTTCATGATAAAGTAGGTAGCACTATAGTTTTTTTTTTAATTTATAATTCTCCTATCTCAATATACTAGCCTACCACACCCCAATGGACCTCAACTCTATCATGAGGCCAATTGTGGAGTTTGAGCTTTGATTGGAGATGGGATATGTGCTTTAATCACGTCTTTTGGTGTGATTTTAAATTTTAACTTTGTATGTTGCCTTTTTATCATTTCCTTTTATTTCAAATTATTTATATTTTAAATTTTGATGGCTTTTTTAATTCCTCCTCCATATGGATTTGGAGAACCAAACATGGGTGCTAAAAATGAGTATCATTTGAAAACTTGGGACTTGATTTCTAATAAAAAGAACTTAGAGAGCATGGTGTTTAAGAGTCTTATTTATTCATGTGAAAAAGTGTTATCTTGATTTCGACCTTATTTTATCTAAAGTGGAATGAAAGGAAAGGAAATCAAGGGGAATGAACATGAAACAATGTGAATTACTTCAAATCGCAAAAAATGTGACAAAAGTGAAAAGGGATACAATGAAAAGTATTATTCCTTATCATAAGATGTTGTCAGTGTAGGGGAACATGCTAACATAGTATGTTGTGAAATTTTTATGTACAAAATAAACAAAAATTGAAGCTGAGAATATGGGATCACAAACTTGTAACCATTTCTTAACATCCTACAAAAAGAACACTTGGTTGAACAAATGTGTTTTTAGAATAGGAATGTTGATTTTATGAGGAGTGCTTGGTCCTATCCATGGTATTACACTATAACTCATAAAAGATAAAACCCAAAGGGGTGAAAATAAAGGCAAAAAAGGCATTTGTGAAGAGGCCCTAGTCCTATCCATGGTATTACTCTACAACTCACAAAAGAGAAAAACCTAAGAGGGTGAACAAAATATGTGAAAAATTGATAATAATGGTATTTGTGAGGAGGTCTTGGTCCTATCCATGGTCTTACATTGAAACTCACAAAAGATAATCCCTAGAGGGTGCAAAAATCATTGGAAGATAACAAATCAATAAAAATGAAATGAATTCATTAGGAATATTGGGTCTTATCAATGGTATTACAATGTAACTCATGAGAAAAAAACAAATCAAAGGTCCAAGATAAGGAACTAATGTTTGTGAAAAGAGAAGACTTTTGTAGAGGGTGAGATCCATGAATAAATCCAACAAAAAGTATTAGTAGGATATCATATAAAAATATGATAAGAGGGAAAATATCTAAGCAAAGTATTTCTTTAAGAATTGCACGTTGGTGGGCTCTTTAAAAACATGACCTTCATTAGTTTGGAGGCAATAGGTGTGAAGACCAAGAATATCTTTCACTAAATAAGGGCCCCATAATTTTTAGGCATATATACCTTCTTTATCATGGGTATAGTCTAATTTAAGGACTAGATCACAAACATTAAAAGTGAAGACTTTAAACTTTTTGTTTTGTTGATTGGTGATTCGAGCTTTGTATTAGTGATTATGTTATAGAGCAGCTAGATGGTGTTCATCGAGAAGATCAAGAGCATGAAGGTGATCTTCATGTAATTCCTCATTAGTACTAATACTATGAAAAGATATATGTAAGGAGGGAATCTCAACATCTAAGGATAGGATAGACTTAGAACCGTAGACTAGCGAGAATGGTGTTGCCCTAATGGCAGTAAAAATACTAGTATGATAGGCCCAAAGTGTATGATATAAATGAAGATGCCAATTTGTGCGGGTTTCACATATGGTTTTTTGAAGGATTTTATTGGGACTTTTGTTGGTGGCCCCAACTTGGACATTGCATTATGGATGATAAGGGGTGGAAAAAATTGGGATATTTTTAATTTAACACATAGTTGCTTCACATCATTATTCTTGAAATTAGTTCCATTATCATATATAATAGTATGGGGAACTCCAAAATGATAAATGATTTGGTTAAGGATAAATTAGAAATGGTAGTTTCCATGAAATTGATGAAAGGCATGGATTCTACCAATTTGGTAAAATATTCAGTATCCATAATGATAAAAACATGCCCATCTTGTGACCTAGGTAGTTTGCCTATGAGATCTAATCCTCACATGGAAAATGGCTAAGGAGATTTCACAATTTAGAGCTTGGCTGGTGGTGAAAGGATTAGATCATCATGGAGTTGGAAGGTCTACACTTTTTAGCAAAATTAATAGCATCCTTTTCGAGAGTAGGCCAAAAGCATCCCATATGTAGGCATTTACATGTTGTAGCATGTCCACTACAATGACCATTACAAATGCCCTCATATGCTTGTTCTAGGAGAGAAGGGACCTCTTATTTCATTACATAATGAAGTAAGGCACCTTCAACATTGCGATAGTAAAGGGTGTTATAGTGAAAAACATTTATAAAAGCTTGTTTGTGAATCTAGTCTTTTCACGAGAATCCATGTCCAGAGGATAAGTTTGATGTTCAAAAAATTTGAGAATGTCTTGATACCATGGGCTCTATTAAATGGTGACAACCGTAATATGACAGGTAAGTGAATTTTGTAGTTGGATAGAAGATGAGGATTTTTTTATTTGAATAAGACATTCAAAATCATTGATAACTTGATATGGATGAACTAAGGGTATTAAATAAGAAAGAGAGTTAGCAATAAAGTTCTAATCTTTTGGAATCGACTCGATGGTAAAAGAGGCAAACTCTTTGGTAAGGGTGGTGGTTATTTGATGATAAGTGATAAGATTCTCATTTTTACATTGATAATCACCATTAACCTAATGTTAGATGAGTTGAGAGTCAACTAAAGCATGCAAAATGTAATATCTAAGCCAAGTACCATTCTCATTCTTGATATTAATGCTTCATATCTTGCCATGTTATTAGTAACATCAAAAGTGAATCAGAATACCAAAGGGATTATTTTACCATGAGGACTAGTTAAAATACAACCTGTCCTAACTCCTTGGAGAAATTTAGTGTCATCAAAGTGTAGGGTCTAACTATCTTTGTGAAAATTGACATTGTTTTTGAGAGGTTCTTTGATAACTACTTTTGATTTATTAGTACCACAAATGACATGGGTATCTTCTTGATTGCTTGCTTCTAAATCAGTAGTGAAGTTATGAAAGTAATCTTTAAGAGAGATAGCTTGATTGAGACCATCAATATTTAGAATGTTATCATTGGGTAGACTATATTGAAGATGATTGGTAGTGGGTATGGGTGCCACTATGAGTTGGTCGATAATGACTTTCCCTTTGATATAATTTTATGTGATGATACAAAGGTCAAATTCCATTAAAAGAACCATCTACTTGTCAATTCTATCTCTAGGTAAAAAGGCTTTGGATAAAAAGTGATGAAGTCAATCAAAATTAACTATGACATAAGTTGTTTGATAGAGCATATAGTGACAAAGCTTTTCAAGTGCAAAATATATAGCGAGGAAATCAAATTATACTTTGGTATAACATTTTTCATAATTGATGAGGCCGAAAATAATATAGTAGATAACATACTCTCTTCCAATATCATATGGTTGGGCAAGCATTACCCCAATTGATACGGGTGTAGAAGAAGTGTAAAAAATCAAAGGATGATCATTAGAAGGTGGAAAAATGATAGGCAAATGAAGTAATGATTATTTCATGTTATCAAATTCCTTATGACAAGGATCAATCCATTCTAAAACATTACCTTTCTTAAGAAGGGAATTAATAGAATAAATGCGATAAGCCATTTCAAGGATGAATCATCAAATTGTCCTAAGTTTATTGAGGTAATTATGAATATTTATAATGGATCGAGGAATAGGCATATTGATGATATCATTGATTTTAGTAGAATCAACATCAATGCCACAAAGAGAAACTAAGAAGCCTAATAATTTAGTAGATGTAACACCAAAAACACATTTATAGGGGTTAAGTCTAACTTTGTACTTGATGAGTCAATCAAAGATGATGGCTAGGTAAAAAATATGGGTTTTAAAAATTTTAGATTTGGCAATGAGACCATCCACACATGTTTCCAAAATCTTATGTATAAGGTCATGGAAAATGTGGATCATATCCCACTGATAGGTAGCTTTAGCATTTTTAAGGCCCAAGTGCATATTAACATAGCAATAGGTGCCCCATTATGTGATGAATGTTGTCTTGTGTTGGTCTTTAGGGGAAATATGAATTTGATTGTAGCCCAAAAAACCATCCATGAGGGACAACATTTCATATCTAGTAGTGAAATTTATGATAGCATCTATCAAAGGTAATGGAAAATTATCTTTGGGATTAGTGAGTTTAAGATTATGAAAGTTGATGCATATGAGAATAATCGTGGTAACCTTTTTGTAATTGAGAGCAATGTTTGACACCCATTTGGAATAGTCCAAATGTTTAATAAACATTGAATTTAATAGTTTGATAATTTCTTTATGGTATAGGATGGAAACTTTGGGTGGAAATTTTTGTTATTTTTACCGAATGGGTTGGGCATCGAGGTATGTGATTATATTATACACCATAATACTAGGATTGATGTCAGGCATGTCATCATATGACCAAGCAAAAGTCTCATGATATTTATTGAAAAATAAACTAAATTTATCATGTTCATTTGATGTGAGTTCTCAAAAAATAATTATAGGTCAAGGACATGAAGGTATGCCATATTCTATTCTTGTGGTTTCCTTAATAAACATAACATTTATGTATTAAAAATGATATGGTGCATTAGGAAGTGAGGAAATGGTATTATTTTTAGGATCGATGCTAGCAATGACGTTGTTAAAATTAGGGACCTTTCATTCAAATTACTGATTTTATGATGTTACCAAGGAAGTTGAGGTTCTTGGGCATGGAGCAATTTAAGGATAGCTTCATCACTAGGTAACACAGGTAGAGGTCCATAATATTGCACATCTACTTCAAGATCAATGACTTTATTACCATGGTGATCGTATTCAAAATATATTTGGTGTACATCTATGGCCTTGGCATCAAGAGTGATCTTGGGAGTAGGTGGAACAATGTAGGAAGTTTGATTAGGTTAAATTGGTTGAAAAATAGGCATATATTTGGAATCAGTAATGGGGAGAGGATTTGGTAGAACAACCAATGTGATAGGAGGTATAAAAGGTTCTAGAAGTTTTTAAGGTGAAAGAGGTAAGATTTGTTCATCCACCTAAGGAGTATCAAGAAGTGGATAATTAACTGGATGTACATGACTTTTAGGTGCTAACTCAATATCTGTGGAAATAGTATAAACATCATGGTTAAAAACATGTATTTTAGTTAAGGTTTTCTGATAATGTTGAACATCCAAGTCTCTTTATTAATCTTGAGCTATAACATATCTATCATCATAGGTGGGAGAGATAGTACATGCTTGCTTCTCTAAAGGAACTTTAGAAGGTGAGATGTCTAGATCGTTAAATTTATGTGGTGGCGTGGTTAAAGGGCGTTGAAATAACTTAGCCACTCCATAATCATTTTAATTGAAATCATCTTCTATATAATATGCTTCATGTACATTACATGAGGAGGGAAATTAGTGATCTCATTGATAAGATGGATGGTATGATTATGAGGTAACTATTGACCATTTTTTACCCAACAGGCAAAAAATTCGGTCCCCTTCTGCCCCTTGCTGTTCTAGGCCATTTCTTTTGATTTTACACAGGTCCTATAAAATCTATGGACTCTGCAAGGATATTTTTTAAGGATTCAACAGTTCCCTACAGACTTCATGTTTCTACAGACTCAGTTGGTTAGTCTTTTGGTGCAAGGAGGATTAGTTCAGAGAATGCTAGGGTTTTTAAGACTTTTTGGGCTCTTGTCTGACGAATTTGGCCCTGGTTCAAGCCTCAGTTCAATCTTCAAGACCATCACTCCTAGTTCAATTTTTGGTTCAATCGACACTTGGTTCACCCATCTACAGTTCAAATGGCCTTGTTTCAAGCTTTGGTTCATCTGGATGGTTCAGTCATTTGGTTCAACTGGATGGTTCAGCAGCTTCAAGTTCATCGGCTTTGATTCACTTGGCATTGGCATGCAAAGGTTGAACCACTTGAACCATTGAACCATTTTTGGTTCAACAGCTTGGTTCAAGGGTATGCCCAGATGGCCGAAGGATAGCTCAAAGTTTAAATGCCCTTGCGGAGGGCAGGCACTTCAAATAAAAGGCAGCCGAAGGGTAAGTTTAGATTTTGTTTAAGTCTCAAATTCCTTCAAACTTTTTGTTTGAAGGACTTCCTTTGGACAAAAAGTCTGAAGGAATTCGAGGAAAGCCACGCCGAGAAACTCAGTGAGAATTCTGCAGACTTTTGTCTGCGGGAAAATGTCCACAGACTTTTTTTCATGGGAAAATGTTTGAAGCACAAAAGCTCACGAAAAATGTCTGAAGCAAAGGAAAGGCCTGAAACAAAAGCCACGAAGCACAAAAGCCTGCAAAAGGGACCCGACGGGCTTTTGCCAAGGACAATGACGTCCTGAAAGCCATCAAATTTAAGGAAGCAAATTAACCATTGGTTTTCAAAGAGATGATGGCCACATGAACGTCAAAATTAACGCAGTGAAATAGCCATTTCATTTTGAACTAAAGGATGCCAACCATGGAAAAGGCCCAGAAATGCAGTGACCTACCAGAAGATCACCCCCAAGGGCTTAAGGAGCCAGAAGAGACAAGATAGGGAAAAGGACAAAATCTCAGGAAACAAAGAGAGAGAGATGCCACGTGAAGGAATAGACTGCCCAAGTATTGAAGGAAAGTGCCCACTCAAGAAGTTATTTTGGCAGATGATACAATGCCTGTGAATTGACCATTAGGAGGCACAAATAGCTAGCAGTGCAATCGGTTTCTCCATTTCACATTAATGAGTAGACAAACCATGTAATCACCTTGAAGAAGCAACCTTACAAATAGACAAAGGGTGCAGCTCATTGATGTTTTTAGTGGCTTGCTCTTCCCAATGAGAGGACGCAAATGGTCCACTTGTAAAAAGGGACACCAAAAGGCCTCCTTTCTTCTTCTATATATTGGAGACTTGTCATTGGAGAATAATCTTCCACATTTGTAAGGCATAGCCCTGGCAAAATTTCACCTGAATCAATAAACGCATTTTTTACCTCTATCTTGGATAGATATTTTTGTGTATGTCTTAAGTGTTAGTTTGTGTTTAGTCATTGTTTCTTGATGCTTTCACAGGTCCAACACCAACATATCTTTTGTCTACAAGGTGCCATTTCTGCAGCTGACAAGGAGAGTTCTATTTGGAAGTGAAGAAACAGAAGAAATTACCTTACAGTGTGCCTTTCACAACACCTTTGGTGAATCTCTCTTTTTTTGTATTTTCATTAAATCCTCCTTATCAAGCTCCTGTAGTCTGGTCCTTCTACTAGTTTGAAGCGTATGTGTGTGTTTGTCTTATTTTAGTGTGAGGGTGAGAAGGTCGGATTTATTTTGGTGCATCAGCTCCTTTAGAGTAGTTTGTTTTCCTGCAATCTTTCTCCCTTTTCATCCCCCCCATTATATATCTATATATATACATATGCTAGCACTTATTTAAAAAAATCAGATGCATCAAAGGGAGCTAGCCCTTACCTAGAGACTCTCCCCTCTAGCTTCGTCGGTCCCACAGGTGAGAGGGGAGTTTCCATAGTTGCGTGAAGAAGGCAGGAGCTCGACCTCCTGCCAAGGGTGAAATCTTCTGCGTCAACAGTAACAAAGAAGAAGGAAGCCACTCTAAAATGTAAGGATGTAGCTTGGTAGTATTTCATGTGTTTTATAAATCGTTTGGCTCATCATCATCAAAATCAGCAAGAGTGATGTGTAAATTTGGATTCATATTAATAAATTCGAGTAATGGTGCACTATTAATTTTTAGAATAGTGGGAATCTAATAGTGAGATTTAGGATTGGGGAGTTGAATACTTCATGGGTTAGGATTGGACTCATGTGTATACCACTTTCCATTAAATAAACTTGATACATTGGCTTCCAAAAGATGCAATAACCCTCATGCGATGAGTTAATGGGAATCCTAGGATTATATTATAAGATAATGATAAATCAAGAACCATAATATTGGTGCATATAGTTTTGGGTCCAATAGTAAGAGGGAGCCAAATACAACCAAACAAATTTTGATTGGTATTGTCGAATCCATCACATGTTAAATGAGTTTTCTTGAGATGAACTTTTTTATATCCGCATTATTGAATGAGCCAAAGAGATTTCACATTAACTCTTGACCCTTAATCTACTAATAATTTACAAATGAGGGTGGTATTAATGGCTATTTTGATAAAAAGAGGTGGATAATTGGCTGAAAAGAGAGTTTCATCATTGATCATGTCTTCTTCAAGGAACTCTATGGAATGTTTTGAACAAGGACAAATAGTTTCAATGGTATGAACTTTATTGGTTGAGGCTCGTGATAAGGTTGTTCATTTTTTAAATAAGATGGCTCTTCGATTTCATGGAGTTGTTGCATTAGGAATTTATGATGATATGGAAAAGTGTGAACTAACTTCATGAGAATAATTTTTCAAGGCATAGAGTTGAGTTCTTATAAGAAATTCCAATGAGTTTTGGAAGATAAAAACCCAACATGAGACTTGAAAGGTATAATATGTTGAGGAAGAGAAGTGGTTGGAGGTTAAAATTGAGGAAGTGGTTGCTCATTGGTTTTTGAAGGTATGTTAGTGGTAGTAGTATCTTTGAGTATTTGATCTTCTAACACTAGTTTCTTTGGTTTTGTAGCAATATCTTTATGGGTCAGTTTGCATCGGTAATTGACCTTAGCCACATTAACGTATTGGAAATTGGTATAGTATTAATCATAATAAGATTTAATCTCACAAATATCCTTGTTTTCTTGTTGAGGGTTAGTTGTAGAGAAAGTTTTTGGATTGTTAAGAGGAAGAATATTTGGAAGCTTTCTTCTTTTGAGAAGCATTAACATAATCTTGATGATGTATTTTGATCGTGGCATCATGATTGAATGAATCACCTAGCATAAAATAAATGATGACTTTTGTTAGTCCCTAACATATTTCATGGGAATGACTTATATCATCATGAAACCAAAAAATTTGATCAGGATCATACCATTTAGGGTTGATTATTAGGGTATGTGAATGGTTTAGAAGGCACTAAAAGTTGTTTCATTTGTTGCATGGTTAATGATGTATGGGAGAATTAGGGATTTTTCACTTTGGCTACTCATGGTTAGAGTTGAGGAGGATTGCCATTTATCATATTGGTTAAATGTTGGAAGGATCCCTTAATGATTTTAGTGTTAGGTTCAAACTATTTCATTAGGAAGTCTTGATGCTTAGCTTGGTCAGGATCATCATTTAAAGTTTGGGGAGTTAAAGTTCAAACCTTATATTGGAGTGAAGGTGTTAATGCCATTATGAAAAGTTTAAACAATTTATCATCAGTCATGATGTGATCAGCCTTATGAGCCAAATATTTCCATCATTTGATAAAATTATGAGCTGATTCAGTAAGAGATTGCTTAGCATTGATGAAATGACTAAGACAATTTTCAGGAAGATCATTATGTTAGAATTCCTTAATTAAAGGATTGACTAAATCTTTAAGTTACCATATAGAATTTTGGGGAAGTTGGTTATGTCATTATAATACATCACCAGTGAAGGTTTTAACTATAAATCTAGTTGCAGTGAAGGTATTAGTTTGGATGCACTCTTTATAAAGATTACCAAATGCCTTAAGAAAAGATGTCAGGTCTTTAGTCCCATCACATTTAATAGTTGGAGATATATTGCCAATATCAATAGAGACAATGAAAGGGGCCAAAGTATCATTTTGATTGTGTTGAAACATCTTATTGTGCATGATAGGTTGGGGAATAACATTTCCTATGGCATCTTTAAGAGGTGGAGCGATAAAATTTTGACTATTTTAGGGAAGAGGAACGAGAGGTTGATTAGCCATGTTTATCAAATGATGTTGTAATTTAATCATTTGAGAGGTGTTATAGGTTTGTATGATTTTCATTAATTGCACTATTTATGCAAAAATTTGAGTTGTATCAATTGGTGGGTTGGTGTTGATAGGAGGATTCCTCAAATTGGTATTAGGGGGAGGGTTGCTAGAAGGTGGGTTTCCTATGGGGTTATTTGTTAGGCTTGTATTAATTATCCCTACATTATGGTAAGATGTTTGAGGTTGGGAATTATCTTGATAATTATGAAAAGGATTTGAGCCACCAATTCCATACATTGGTGTTTTTTAAACCATGTTGTAATCAAAAGATGAGGGAGGAGAAGAGATGTTCCAAGAGTGAGGGTCTTCTTAGGTAGGAAGAAAAGAACATCCCATATATTGTCTAAATGGATTCAAGTTGTCTAAAAATATTTTGATATGGGATTTCATGATGCTTAAATATAGAATTTACGATCAAGAATTAAGGAGGAAAAATAGGGACAAGGTCGACCACACAAAGAATAATATCATCCAACAGGTAAAAATTTAACTAGGTCAACAAAGTCTATGAAAAAGGTCCACATAATAGGATGATAAAAGACAGTCAAATTGGTCAATTATGTTCTGCAAAGGATAAAAATAAAATAGGCTAGAATGATACATAGTTGTATGGGTCGATTGTGTACTACAAATGAATAAATGAAACATAATGAAAAAGAGGACACAATTAAACATATCAAATATGTAATGCAAGATAGGAAATAAGATGAGATGATAAGATACATAATTGGATAGATTGACTGTAGATTGAAGGAAATAAAATGAATAGTTTGTAATAGACTATGTCAATAACGATAATAGTGTTCTAAAAATAGAGAATTCTTTTGCAAGATAATATCTAAGCAAATAAAATGAAACACATTAGAAATTGGATCAATGTGAATGATTCAATTAGAACATATAACACAAACCTTGTACTAACACTGGCTAATGCAAGTTTTGTAATATAAAATATAATGAGAAAAAAGCAAGCAACAACTTGAATGTAAATGCTAATTAATTGGTCATTCTTAAATGTTGTTAAGTTATAATAAAATTTGAAATTAATGTGATGGGGAGTTGGCTATAATAAGGAATTATAAAATAATCTATGAATAGTTTCAAGTAGTTTAGGTTGAAAGAGATCTGTATCGGTGATGGTATATGCTTGGTATTGGGGCCTACCCCCTCACTTCACAATCTTGAAATGATAAAGGTGTCATGTGATTTTATAATATATACCATCAACCACATGTTTATACTTGGTTAGAAAACTAAGTTATCTTCCCCCTTGGTGATGAAATCCAAGTAAGTAGGCCTTGGGAAGAAAAATGCTTAATGTTTTTGTGTAAAGTGATTTGGAAGTGTGTGAAAAAGAGAAAAAAATAGTGTGACTAAATTGGTAAATTGAAAAAACACCTATTTGATCTATGTTTGTTACTCTAAGCATGCAAGCAATTTAAATGAAAAGTGAACTAATTACTTACAATAATAGGCTATTTCCTTGACTGTGAAGAGTACAAAGTCAGTTCAAGTTAAACTATATGTAAATAATACAAAATAGAGTCAATGAGGTTGATACTATTCTATGAAATCAAGATCTAGAAGAATACAATTGAACATGTCAACTATGTCTTCTAGATAGAAGATAGGCTACAAAACTATGTCAAGCTAGTTGACCCAGTTTTTTATAGGGATATAGTTTTATAGACTACAAACTTGTGAAAAATGATACTAAAAATGAAATGCTAAAATGACAAAGAAGGTAAGAATGAACCTTGATGGTTTTTAAGATGCTTAGTTTGAAATTTTTTATGTTGTGTTGCTCAAGTTTTGATTCAAATATTATGAAAATAGATTCGATTGGATCGATGGGGTTTGCAAAACTTGTTTGCTAAAAGGAATTTGTAAACAAAGTTGACTAACTCGATTATGTCTACAAACTTATATGCTAAAAAAGAGAACTATGAACAAAGTTAACTAACTTGACTATGTATTCAATCTTATAATTTAAGAAGAAGATTGTATTGAGTTAATCGATCTAGTCACTTATATTTGAAGAGGAGCTACACATATAAAACAAATTCATTTTGCGGTGACTATGTATTAACCTGCACAGAGACTGCTATAACTATACCGACATATTTGATACAATACTACAAAAATAAAAGTATATAATATAATGAATAAATGAATGCATGAAAGAAAACCTACAAGGGTTTGATTCACATCAAGTTCATTAAAATGTATACAATGGAAAATGCAATTAACCTATTAATCAATCCTAGCTCATAGAAGATAAATCCTACTTATACTTTTGATTATTGATACATTAGATATTTAAATTCATGACCAAGATGGATCTATTAGACCTAACCAAGGGATATATTATCACAATAAAATCACTTGAGAGGGTTACAAAGCCTCTAATCAAGCAACACCATGTAATAACCCTAGCTAGGTCCTATGTTTTCATATTCACTAAGTAAATGACAAGTAAAGTAAAATCTAATTTAGTGCTCACCAAAGCTTGTGGCACAAAGTGGGGGTAATTAAAATAAAAAGTAAACATGCATAAAATAATTCTAATTAAGTTATGCATAGATAAAACCGTAATGCATGGAACGAGTAATATATTCAAAATCCATTTCTTATGTTACTTCTATCTACTAAAATAGAGGAGTAAAGTTAGAGATACTTACCTTAAAGATGAACCCATCAAGACTTAATCTCTCCCTTGGCTAAAGGTGCTTCATAAGAGGTTGTTGTGGTTTGTAATGATCACTAAGAAATGCCTAAGCATCTAAGACTTTTCCACAAGACAAGATTCTTCTGCAAGTATAAACCTTAAGTAATAACTCCTCAAGTAGAATGGCTGAAGAACAAACTGTAAAGAAGCACAAGTGAATGATTAACTTTATTGTCTCTTTAAGAAATGATGAAATGAATGTGTATATATAGATTAATGTATCCCTAAATATTTTCTAAATTTTATCCAATAGGTTTTCCCAATTTGACTTAATATTATTGTTTGATAAAAATAAGTTAGGCTCTGATCTAGGTCAGCCAAGGCCAACCTAGACCCATAATGTGCTTTTAACAAATTAAATATAGGGTCGACCTAGGCTGACAGTGTACTATAAACTATAAAAAAGGGTTTTAGGCTTAGGTAGGGCCTATGTAAGGTAGATAATTGCTTGGAGGAGTGTGTAAGAGAGATGTCAAAGCTTAGGGAAGTGTATAGGAGAAGGTTGTGTAGATAAAAAGTTGTGGTATAGGGGACAACAATCCTATGAAGTATCAATGGTTTTCCCACCCCTTTCTTAGTACACCCTTTAAGGTATGCACTTGGAGAGATTGAGACTTGATGGGTTCCTAAAAAAGAGAAAATATCATTAATTGATAAAGTTTGAAAATATTATGTGTATACAAAAACTACCTAAAATGAAGGATTTAAAACCTAAAACTAGTGCACGAAATAGTTTGAGCATTGCAAATAGGATCTAGATGTCAAAAACCCTCCTGGATAATAGTACCATACTTTGGATAGTAGTGTTGTGGTACTAGTGTCCACTTTTAGTCTTAATGTCCTATGTGTAAGAACTAATTTATACTTCTAGGAGTAGTTATGTCTGAGTGTGATAAACCTATTCCTACATGTATAAATCTTGCTTCACTATTTGTAACTTGTTTTGAATAATTTTGTATGTAAACCATATACCTTCATGTTAGTAGGGTATTAAATTATCACAAGTATCAAAAGTGTGATGTTATCTGGGTAGGATGGATATCTTTAACACCCTACTATGATGAGATTTGCCTACATACCAATACTTCAAGGAGGGATCAAGTTCGATGTAGTTCTCCCCACCTAAGTGTTGGTGAAAGTGAAAGTGAAGCTAGTATGAATGTTAGTTTGAGTGCTTTGAGTGAGGCTTGAGACTATAAATCCATGTATTCTAAGTTTATGATGGCTATAGATGATTACATGCAGAAGTAGGGTAGAATATGCATCAATAACCTTGATTATGCAAAACTTATTCTGAGCTTATTTGTATGTATTTGCATCTAATTTACACTTAGTGACTAAAGGGCTAAAAGTCATACATACATACATACATACATACATACTGATATGATGCTTGTGAAGGTTTGAAATAGGTCTAGGCTTACCCTAGGTGTCTTTGGAATTGAAAAGATATCCATTGGGATTAAAAAAATGGAGAAGGATAATAGCACCAAACCGGGACACTAGCGGAGGGCACTAGTGTCTAAAGTAAGGTGCTAATGTCCAAGTGGTAGAACATAAGGCATTAGGGGCCTAAATGCCTAAGAAAGGGTTTAAGACTAATTTTGAGAGTTCTATAAGTGTGTAAGGTCTACACAAAAGCTGGATAAGTGTCTATATAAGTCCTAAGATATGTCTTATGGTTGAGCTAGGGATGGTTGGTCTCAAGTAACACTCATTACACTTATGTGACATTTTATATGCCTATAAAACCATTAAGACCCTAGGTCTTTTACAACCTTTATCCATCCCTAGCCAGTGTTGGGAAGAGATTTCCATGGATTTTATTACTATTTTACCATGGTCTAAGGGTAAAAATGTTATCATGATTGTTGTGTATTGACTTACCAAGTATGCTCATTTTTGTTCTTTATCACAGTCATTTGTTGCCAGTACAGTAGCTTCTACTTTTATCAATACAATTCAAAAATTGCATAGTAATCCAAAGATCATTGTAAGTGATCAAGATCCCATATTTACTAGTAATTTTTAGATTGAATTATTTGCATGTTTGGGCGGCCATTTGGCTCATAGCTCATCCTATCATCCTCAATCAGATGAATAAATAGAGGTAGTCAATAAATACTTAGAAGTATATCTTCATTTTTTTATTTCCAACAAATAGGACAAATGGGTTCATTGGCTTCCACTTGGTGAATGGTGGTATGACACTTCTTTTCACACTTCTTCAAAAATTTATCCCTTTATGGCATTGTATGGGTACCAACCCCCATCAATCACTTCTTCCTTAATGGTACAACTCAAGGTTTGAGCTATTGAATAACACATTCACCATCAACAAGAAGTACTAGTGAGTTTATGAGATAATTTAGCAATGACACAAATCAAGTAAAACAATAAGTAGATCAACACTATAGTGAGAGGAATTTTGACATAGGTGATTGAGTTTTTGTATGTTTTCATCTATATAAGTATATGTCTCTAAAGCAATATAAAAAGGATAACAAACTATAACCCAAGTATTATGGCCTTATCAGATCTTGAAAAAAATTATTAGTGTGTCTTAAAAACAAGAATTACCCCCATCCTCTTGCATACATCTAGTTGTCCATGTATCTTGCTTGAAGAAGGTAATTAGACACAAAGTTTAAACTCAAACAGATTTACCAAAATTAGATGAAGAAGGTTGAGTCATTATAGAGCTTGAAGAGGTCCTTCACATGCACACTAAACAATTGAGGACTATAGATATTAAGGAGTATTTGATCAAATAAAATAACTTGCATTATAAAGATGCAACATGGGAGGATAAAGTGTTCTTGTATAAACATCCTAGTTTGATTTAATATTGAGGATAATTTTGTTCTGAAGGGTAAGGGCATGCTATGCCCTTAACATATAGTTCATCTAGGGAAATGTGTGGCTAAATTGTGAAGTACATACCTTCATATCATTGTATTGCATTTCTTAATATTCTTAGTATGGTTAGGCTACGAAATAACCATGGCTAAGTAGAGTATATATAGGAGGCAATGGTTGGTATTTTATCAATATATTATGAATTCTATTCTTATTGCATTATTGTGGAGGGTTCCCCCTTAAAGTGGCTTAGTCATAAGATTCAAGTATTCTACTCTTTCTCCAATTATTGTTGTGGATATGTTTATTATGT
This sequence comes from Torreya grandis, assembly GCA_037957365.1. Taxonomy (NCBI): domain Eukaryota; kingdom Viridiplantae; phylum Streptophyta; class Pinopsida; order Cupressales; family Taxaceae; genus Torreya; species Torreya grandis. Next base: position 1,114,825 of record JARHVA010000228.1, on the reverse strand, counting down.
TCTTAATTATATGATATTGGGTATTTCCTCTTTTGTATGAATGTCAAGTTTTTATACGTGAGGAATGAAAGAGAAGTGATCTTGTATTTATATCAATCCATTTGGAGAATTAAATTACATTAAAGTACTTATGCTAACCATTAAGATACATTTCATTTGTAAATTAGATGAATTTAGGGCACTAAACACTTGCGTTGGAGTAGGATACTTGTATTGATGTAGGTGTCTATCCAAGATGTTAGTGTCTAGGGAACAAGAAAGTAGGTATAGATTTAGAACTTGTAGAGGTGGAAGATAAGCATGTTTTATGTATTATGGGAAATATAGAAGGTCTGGATCATTAACATAAGACTATTCAAACCAAGAGATAGGCTAAAGGGCACAAGATAGAGTAGATGCGAGACTTATGAAAGTGAGAAAGGTCTAAAACTAAGAAGAAAAAATAAGGTATGAGTTTTCCAAATATACAAGATTGAGGTGTTATATAATCCAAAAATATCATCTACAAGAATCAAGAACTCAAAAGTAGAATAAATGGGAGAGATTCAAACAATCCACAGTTAGGTGTTAAAGCTTAGTGTGAAAAGAAGAAAGGTAAGCATTGTGGCCCTAATGTATGTGTAAAAGAGTCATAAAAATGTAGCACAAATGATTAATATAGATAATAATGTACATGCCCCCAATGGGTAAAAGGATATGTGTACTCATGGAGAATGTAGGAGTAAATAGATGTGATCTTGTAAGTGTAATGGAAGCCATAACATGATATATATGCCATAGTAAGCAAGTTAATTGACATAAACAATGTGTATTTAGAGTATTGTAAGATAATTGTTTATGATTGTTCAAATTAGTTTGAAAATCAAGATGGAAAGTGTCAAAATGAAAAAAAATCCAAGGGCTTGAAGAATGCTTGGATAAAGGATATAAGAAGTAACAATGAAGTTAAAGTGAAGAAATTATGTACAAAAAAAATTTAAATAATTAATTAGGAGAATTGGCCTAACTAGTGGGTTGGGAGGAAACATGAGGTTGTGTCCAACCAATAATCTCAACAAAATATTATGCACATATGTATACTCAACTGCATTATATCAAGTAATGATTTTTTATGAAGAGGAAGTGTTAATTATAGATGCCTCTAAATCTGAATAGGACTATATGTGATAATATAACCATTTGAATCTATAGATACTAAAACTGAATATTTATAGAATCTTAGTCTTATACATTTGATAAATACCAATCAAGGCTCTACCCTTAAATTATAGACCTTCTCATTCTCGAGAGGCTCACATTCACCATCTAAATATGCCTAAATGCTTATATTATATTAATACCCATATCATTTTCATGGCCCAGGAAAACCTGTGCACTACAAAAATATCAAAACTTGATACATATCCTTCACTCTCAATTATATATCCATACCTATGTTTTAGTCTTTTGGACACTATCAACCATAGAGGGACATTGGTGTTAATTCTAGTGTCTAAATCCTTATCTAGTGTCTAATACTCAAAATTCATCTAAATTACAAATTACCAAAACCTTTGGGTCAACATTTTTGTCTTATTAAACCCTACTATGAGATATTTTAAAAAGATGTGGTATAAATACAAGTCAACCTTCTCATTGTTCATCTAGCAAATAACAAACAAACACCTACCAAGGCTCATTCAATCAATCACACAATTGAATTATCATGCCCTATTCATCCCTATTTTTGTACCAGACATATGAGAATTCATACAAAAGGTCTAAAGCATTCAAAGAACAACCATGAGTGGTATTTGTCAAGTTATAAGCTAGATCATTGCATGCATCTATATATAGCATCTTACACCATTGTTCACACACACTCCCATACATAGAGGATAACTACATAAGTTTGAGAATCTCTTTGGAGTATTGGTTATATATAAAGTTCATTGACATAGGAGCCTTTAAGGTCAACTCAACACCATGAGCCCACTAACTCATTTTTTTCAAAAATCATTTTAAGGGTGAAGAGCTAGGATTTTATTAATAAGAAGAGAGAAACAACCTATATTACATATCTAAAGAAATCATCAAAAATACGAAAAATAATAGTGAAGTTAGTCACATCGAGATCCATTATATATTTTGTACATAATAGTAGCATCACATCATAGAAACTAATATCAACAGTAGTGTCCACAACTCTTTAAACCTCATTTCTAGAATCAAATGATTATCTCAAAATCATGATCCTGCATAGTCCTACATATTTGCAACTTAGATCTACTTGAACACAATAAACCTAACTATCATTTTTATTTGGAATTACAATAAATTGAACATATTTAAAATTTGGTACTTTATTTATTTAGCATATCTCATTTTTATAATTTAGAATATTCATGTATCTAAATTTTGAATTAACTAGCTTGATATATATTAGTTTATCACCCTTATGTATACCCTATTTTATCTTTTAACCCTACCCACACACTTCTAAATTTAGGGTTAAACATTTGGTGAACCCAAAAATAAAATAAAATTATACAAAAATTAAATATTCCAAAAAGCCAAAATAATCAAATATTTAATAAAATACAAAAACATTCAAATAATTCAAAAATATAAAAAATATTCAACATTAACATGTTTAGTAGTTCCTTAAAAGATATGTTTTTTAATTCATGTTAGTAGATAACATATCATTTCTTTCCTATACACATATATGTTTCATGTATCTTTGATTTGATACAGGCATACAATAGCCACATGATATATTCACATACATATGTTGGACCTCTCCTCTACCCATGTCATATAGTATGTTGGGGGCATCTGCTGCTTTAACATGATTGATATAGGCTACATATCCTTTATGATAATTTCTATATTATCATGTTTGAACTTATATACCAACACTTACACATTTCTATATTCATGCTCATATATTTGACTGTGTACTTGATGTGCTATATTACATGACATTATATGCTAACATGTATATGTAGGGACTATGATATGCTTATGTTGGTTTATTATATTTCATTTATTCACATTTTCAATTCCTTAAGTGTACTTATTTATTTTTATTATCTTGCTTGTGAAACATTTGAATATGTCCTTGTCTGTTGGCCCCTGTGCCATTGTATGTTGTTGGAGATTTGAATATGTCATTCTATGTTAATTAGACATTTGAATATATCATTGTATTTCAATTGTGAGACATTTAAACATGACCCTTGTATGAGGTCTCCTTATACCATTTATTTTGAATTACATTGAGTGCTCTTGTGTGTGTGTTTGATTATTTAATGATCTTATATTATTATTCTCTAGACGTTACCATGATGTATATCATGTATATTATGGCTTGATGTGATTGCATATTACATGCTTCATCAATATATCTACTTATCCATGCTATTACTATATGATACATGATTTATACACATTATATAGTTACCTTATAATTTTGAGGTAAGGTACCTATCATATTCTATTTCCCTCACCTCAAAAAGGGGGACATATAAATATGGGCATGTCATTAAAACATGACCTCTACATTTACACAATTTATAGGTTTTAGTGGGGGCATGTCATAAATATATGACCTCCACACTTACTCATTTATAAACATATCTATATTTCATTTGGGGTATGCCATAAAGATATGACCTCCACACTTTTACAATTTCTAGTACAATTGCATGATTCAAATATATACTTGGGTCAGAATCCTATATAGTGCAACAATTTTTCATAGATTTTAAATGAAGGTTTTTAGATTTTTGATACATATACTTAAGTTTGAGACACATTATAGGTGTATATTCCATGCTAGTGCACTAATTTTTTTTAAAATTACCAATTACATTTCCAGAGTATTATCATTAGGAAGCATCATTTTACATCAGGAAGTATTGTTATTGAGCCCTTTCTATTTGCAATAATTGGTTCTCTTTATAGGTTTAATTGATTAAATCATTCAACCTCACAAAATTTATAGTTTGGGTTGATTAAATCAATGAATCTCACCAAATTTATAGGATTAGTTGATTAAATAACTCACCCTCACCAGGTTATATATTCACACTTGAGTTGTGCAATTAAGATTTAGTAATCTTAATGGTCATGCCACCAATCATCTTTATATAAAATTAGGGGATTAATGCCTTCCAATATCCCTCTTAAAACTTCCAAGGTTTAGATCCAATTCTCTCTCAGCTCTAGTGCTTCATAATGAAACATCTTTACCAAAACAAAGTATAAATGAGCATCATGGTTGCATCAACACATACGTGTATTCCTTGATCTATTTCATTTAAAACATTTCAATTATTTCAAATTTCAAAATATATGCACTGATTCATATTATAACATGTTTTTTTATTATAGGTCATACCCCAACAAAACACTTCAAGTGGGTTCAAAAAAATATAAGGTGTGTTGTACACACACAAGTGTGTTGTACACACACAAGTGTGCAATTTCTTTCCTTTAAACTAGTAATTTTATCCTTATGCATTAATAGATTAATGGGGGGGATGTAGATAATAATACTAAATAGTTATAGCATCTCAGTCTTATATATTTGAAAAATATAAATTAGAGCTCTACCCTTCAATTATGTACCTTCACATTGTTGTAAGTTTCACATTCACCATCTCATTATGCCTAAGTGCTTATCTTATAGTTTGACCCATATAATTATGATGACCATAAAAATCTTTATAATATAGAAAAATAAAAACTTGATACATATCTTTCACTATCAGTTATATATCCATACCTTTTTTATAGTCTTTTGGACACTACTGGTCATATAGAGACACTAGCATCAATGCTAGTGTCCATATCTTTATATAGTGTTTAATACTTAAAAGTCATCCAAATTGCAAACTATTTGAAACCTATGGGTCAACTTATTTATCTTATTAAACCCTACCATGAGATATTTTCAAAATTTGTGGTATAAATACAAGTCTAATCCTTCTCATTGTTGATCTAAAAAACACCAAGTAAGTACCTACCAAGGCTCATTGAATCAATCACAAAACTGAGTTATTTAACCCTATTCATCCTTATTTTTATATTAGTCATAGGAGTAGTCATACAAACTAGATCATTTCATGCATATACATATAACATATTACACCATTATTCACACACACTCCCACACATAGGAAAGAACTACATAAGTCTAAGGCCCTCATTCGAGTATTGACTATGTAAGTAGTTCTCATTAACATAGGGGTCTTTGAGGTCATCTCAAGACTGTAAGCCCACTAACGCATTATGGTAAAACTCATTGTAAGGGTGAAAACTAGAGTTTTATCAATAAGAATATGGTGTTAACCTATATTCCATATATGAATACATCATAATAAAGCTGATAAAAAACCTATAACAATGAAGTTGGTTTCATCGAGATTTAGTGGATATTCTATACATGATAGTAACATCACATCATGGATAATAGCATCAATGATTGATGGTAGTGTCCTAAGGTAGATGGTAGTGTCTATGGCTTTGAAAACATCATTTCTAGAATCTGATAATTTTCTTAGAATCTTGATCTTGCATAATTTTGCCCATGTATATCTTAGATATACTTGTGCACAATAAACCCAACTAAGTATCATTTCTCTTTGCCATTAAAATTAATTGAACATATTTCAAATTTTGTACTTTATATTTTTAACATATCTTAGTTTAATAATATAGTACGTTCATGTATCTATGTTTACAATCAATTAGTTTTCTATAGATTAGTTTATCACCCTTGTGTACAAGTTATTCTATATTTTAACCCTATCCTCACACTTCTAAATTTAGATTTAAACATAATCATTGGTCATTTACCCAAGGGAACCTGTATCCTGATGTGTAATAAGATAAAATGTAACTACCTATACCTATGGTGAAACATTATGAATAATCTGTGGTGACTTAGGAGATGAAGGCCTTCTTTTATGTCACTTTTTTCTTAAGATAATGTACCATGCTCTTTGGAATAACTGTTTATGCTCATGTGTAAGTGTTTCATGCTCATAATTAAATAGATAAACTAATTTTGTAATATGCTCATGTGTAACTGGATTATGTTCATAAATATATGGAGAAGTTGATTATGTAATATGCCTTTGAATATCTAGACCATGCTCTTGAATAGTTTTGTAGACTTTTTCATTACCATGTTACTCAATAGATGTGCCAACCAACTATTTTGTAGTAGGAGAATATATCATTAGTTCCAAAGGATATTCATATTAGATTTATGGAATTTTTACCACTTGATTATCACTAACATATTTTAGACATTTATGCACCATTAAAGGTACTACTCTGAGATTTTGGATCAAAGGGTGTCTTAATAGCATATCACAGACCCATGTGCTTGGTAGAACTAAGAATGGAGTGGGCACTATGAGAGGTCCCACTTATAGAGGTAGTAATATATGCCAAATATTATCTTGTGTATGACCATGAAATACTTTACAACTCTAGAAGTATCATGTAAATCTTGTTTTGTATAATTAATAGAGTAGAGGAGTGTTATGGTGTATGCATTTTTGTTTGATCCATTATCTATCACAACACTATGTATGGATTTCTTATCAAAATATGCTTAAATAAAGAGTACATGTCTATCTGAATCATCATTAATAACTTCAATATCATCAAATATGATCATAAGATGTGATGCTCTATTTCTTGTAATTGTACCAATGATGTTATCAAGTGGATACCCATATGTATAAGGAGGAACTTGAGCATTGTATGCATAATGTACTTCAAAATTATCCTTGTTATTTATTTATTCATAATTTGGAAAAATATATTTATACATTTTGAGTTTTAAATTATAATTTGCTTGTGGCTTAACATCTTCAGTAGGTGTGCCAATATAAATATTTTTTTCATCAATGAGACCTTGAATCTTGTGTTTAAGTTTGAAACATATATTTTGGAATGTCCAGTACATCAATGGTAGTCACAATATGCATTTTTATCAAATTTTGTAAATTATGGTTTAGACATGTCTAATTCCATTGGTGGAGGAAGAGAGATGAGATTACATTCAAGTAACCTTTGAAATAATACACGAGGAGGTGATAGTAACCTTGAGAATTGCCTCCTTAGTAGAACATGTAATTGAAGATTTTGTCTTGGTTGTGAGATAGAGTTAATTATAATCTTAGCTTCATTCTTGATTTTATTGGATTTTATCTTATAATTTGGCTTACTTTGAATCTTAACATTTGAAGTAGAAGGATCATTTGAAGTATATTTGAGCTTGTTCAAAGTAAGCAATTTGACTTCATGTTCATTGACTGTGGAGTATAACTCATGAAAATATTTGAACTTATCAAACATAATTGACTATTAGAGTGGAGATAATGAAATTTGAGTGAATATATCTTGGAGCTCATTATCAACCATTTGATTTATCATTTTTGCTAGCACAGTCTTATATCTTATAATATATTCACTGATTATTTCATTGGACCCTTGCTTGAGCTTTAAAATTTGAACATATGATAGCCTTTCACCAAAATTGATAGAAAAGTGTGTTATAATTGATTTTTCAATGGATTAAAATCCTTTACTGACTGAAGAACAAGATCATAAAACCATATAAGATCATATTCTTTGAGTCTTATTGGAAAGAGCTTTGTCAATAATTTCTCATTATTTGCATAATCTAAACAAGATGCATGTAATGCACATAAATGTCGTTCAAGATCACCTTTTCCTTCATATAAGGGAATCTTAGGATTCACAAATCTAAATGGTAATGGATAAGATGTAATTTCAGGTATCAAAGGGCTATGTAACAAGGAACATGAGTCCATGGAGGGGATAATATGGAAAATAGTTTGCTTAATTTGAGATAGCTTACCTTGTAAGGCAATAATTGTATGCTCAAGATTAGTATTTGTGTAAATGAGTGGAGGAGTATAAGTAGCTTGATTAGGCATTGGCATGGATACCTGTTGGAAACCAAGTGATTTTCTCAAACCAAGGGATGTTTCTATGAAAGTAACTAAAGTTATAGAAATAGGAATAGATATAGTAGTGGAAGTGGAAACATTAGAATTAGGGGATTTGAAAATCTAAAATGACATTGCTCATTATGGAGATGTAGACAACTTAACTTGATGCTCAAATTTTGATGTTATAAGAATACTAGAGATCTTATTCACATCATGGGTTTCTCTCAAAGACCTTGAAGAAATTCATATAATTATTGTGCTTGATTTTGATATACTCTATTAAGTTCTCATGGTTCAATATGAGTTTCATGTTCATTATGTACATCATAGTCATCTTCATTATTTTTGGTATCAGAATCAGTGTGAATTTCAACTTTAAGATACCAAGGAATTTGAATAATAGCATTATTATTTTTAGAAAAAACATCATGATTTGTCATTGAAAATGAGATCAAAGAAAACTGTACATATGAAAAAGGAAGACCACTTAATCTAACACTACACCTATGAGGCATACAATACAATATGAATTAATAGAGATAATGACTATGAATACAATACAAGCAAAAAATAAGTTACAAAGGTGATATAGGAAAGGGTTTGAATGATTATTTGGGCTCTCATTTATGCTTGATCATTAAAATATCAAATTTATCCCAATATTTTAGAGCACTAAATACAAAAGCTAAACCATGCATGTATCCCATTATCTCATCTTTGAGGGTACAACAAGAGTAACTTCCTTCGGTGATACGCTCCTCTCAAGTGTACCACAAATCAAATAGCTAAAGAGGCTCAATATGGTATAAATAAGGGACCCTATGCATCTATAATATACACTAAGGTACATGGAAACTAAACTACATATATATCATTATTAAGGGCTTGGGTATTGGAAGTGTATGCCTCACTTCATGACATCGATAGAACGAGTCATTGCTTAACCAAAAATGATAAATATATATGTAGTTTTACAACTTCCAAACATAGTTGCTAAAAAAAGGCAACAAGCAAATATAAAATAAAGAGAAAAGAAAATTTGAAATATTTATTAGTATAGAGATCAAAAAATTTCAATCTGAGGTTGAAATAAATGCTTCAGTGTCAGATGTTTTCCAAAGTGAGAAGATAATTTCTTCATTGTTAGTTAAATCTAAGGTCAAATAATATTGAATCATGGTATCATATTTATATACAAGGTCTAACGTTATATCTTTCAGTGTCAATAATTTACAAATTTTTTATGAAATGTTATAATAAAAATCAAGCAAATAACAAGCAATGTTCTAATAAAAAATTATGGGTTCACCAGAGTGTTTAATAGTTATTTTGATTTAACAATAAAATGATATAAACACTAAATGATTGAAATATGATTTAGATTGTAGAATATATATAACCTAAATGTAAAATAAATAAATCAAAATGATCTATAATAATAATAAACAATGAAATATGTAAACTTAGCTAAAATTATATGTGTTGATTGTACAGGGAGATCACTGATATATAATCGACTAGGAGGATTTATGAATTATGTCACATCTAAAAACATAATTATGTGATGTACTGAGATAAATATGTACTAAGGTGGAAATGGGCACACTACATCCTTTTTTTTAATTACATATGCATCTAGGTTGAATATGTAATTAATTGTTTTGGTTTGAGTGCATGTGGCTATTAGAGATGCATTGTTGACTATTTGTGGGTGTTGATGTGATGTGTAAAATTATCTGTAATTATAAACCCTAATTTTTTCACATAAGCCAAATAAAAATAAAATATAAAGAGGGGAATTTGGAAAGGGAATAGTCAATCTATTCTCAATAAATAATATATAATATAAGTATTATGTATATTCCCAAAAGGGCCTTGGGTCGATGTAGTTTTCCTTCTTAGAGTGAGTGTGTGAATCTTAATATTTTTACTAAATGGATGTAGCTAGTAAATTGACTTGAATTCTTTACAATTAATTCCCTTGACCTAAAATAAAATATATTCATAATTAGCCTATGAATATTAGAATAAATCAAAACTTGAATTGGAAAGATTAGTGTGATTTTTATCAATGTACATTAGACTATGCCAAGTGATTTCTAGATGTGTATTGAAGGACCTTGATGTGTTTATATAGTGGTAGATTTGAAATATTTTCATTAAATGACTTTGATAAAAGTGTTGAGGGCTAACATGAAAAGTCTCAAATATGAATTATTATCGTTGGAGTGCAGTAGACAAGGTTAGGTTATAGCCTTGCCCAACCTAGTGTAGTCTTATCCCAAAAGGCAAGAGACTATTGGAAATTAGCTAACATGAAATTGTTAATAAGGATGTTTGAAAGATATTTTATATATTTACAATGTATCAAGAAAAATAATTAAGGTTCTCATAGAGATTGCAAGTTAACAAAATGGTGAATAGGCCAAGCAAGGTAACGATGTCAAGATTAAACATTGTCAATCACTTAATGATTAAAATTTGATTGTCTATACATGTGCACTTCCCTATATCATGTAAAAACCCTATCTTATTGATCATTAATCTAAAAATTTACTAAATCCTATCTTAAAAATACTATTTAGACCTCTATGTCCCTTGTGCGTTTCCTAATAACCATGCATGTCTAATCCTCTAAATCATCTAACTCACTTGTCTAAGTTTCAAAAATTAATTGGTAAGATTGGAAAATTATTTTTCCTATGCACATCTATTTTATTTGCCCATACTTGATACATCCAAAAATACTATATAAAATTAGCTAAGTATGATGATCTTGGGTGGATAAGTCAGGTTCAATTCGATAATCAATGATGGCTATCTACCCCCAATCCTCTCAAAATATTTATGGCTCACTTCCTAAAGACATATTAATTGGCAATATTTTTCATTAATACATGTATTTTATCTCATGAATACTATATACATGTGTCACCTAACATTAGCATTCCTCCACTACTACATTTAGTGTAATTTGTGTCTTGATTTGGGTCAAATTTGTACCAAAAATTGATGGTTTTAGGTGTTTTTTGGATTAAAAATTCTAAAAAATCATGTTAATTTGGGTGATGCAAAAATTGCATGACTTGATACTTTTATTGTGTCATTATTATGTTGGGTTTGTGCTTCAAATGCACCACAATTATGCCAAGGTTGCATCAAGAGTTGGTATCTTATTGGTGATGAATTTGTGTCGAAACTTGGCTTAATATTTTTTAAAAATTAGTATATATATATATATATATATATATAATTGATATTATCATTTAACTATATTATGTGTGTTTATATATATAAAGTATTGTGAATTTGAACATTCATAAAACATTGATTTAAAATATATCAAAATCATTGATAAAGTTATATCCAAAAACATTGTATGTAGTTAACAATAAATTTATAAATTGTGATATTTATATAAATATAATAATGTATAATGTTGGAGCTAGTCAAATCAATATATTTTCCTTCCAAATAAAAAAATATAGTTGAATGTCCTAAATCCGAGGCATCCTTCTCCTCTTTTTAATCATTAGGGATGTCAAACATGTGTAATTAGGCATCCTCAACATTGATGTAATTAGGATCCTCGTTATCATCATCCTCAATATCAAGACCATCTACTAGGATAAAGTGTCTATCCATCTGCAAATTAGGCATAATTTAATTTTCATATAAATGTTTATAGTTACAATTTATGTAAATAATTATATTTTCAAATTATACAATAAATTAGATGGTATAATTATTATTGACACAAATCTCTTTTTTATGGGCCCACATGTTGAAATCTTTTATGTCACATCCCATTTATTTTAACTTTTTCCACTTTTCTAGTGGCCTTGTAATCATATCATTGCTTCTACAATAAAATGTATGTCATAAAATGAGGTGTACTCTTTTTTATAAAATAACTTACAAACTTATATAAAATAGCTTATAAAAAACTTGAATGCAACCTTCACCCCAAGTAATGAGTCACCATATTCTCCTTAGATACTATTATTTCTTGGGATTTATGATAACTAATCTTAACCATTGCATTAATTGTAATAAATGCAAAACATTTACTTATTCCAATATAAAAATTTCACACATTTTCTCATCTCATTAAATTTTGTAACTCACATACAACCTCCTTTCTATATTTTTTGAGCTAACAAGTGCATAACTTTAACTAACCCCAATTACCCACACTAGGAGGTATAAGTATTCCCCTATCTATGTTTGTATATCCCCAGTATGCAAGCTACAAATTACAAATTTTAAAAAATATTAGATGTCTATAAATTTTTTAAAAATAAATTAATATGTATTTGGTAGCCTTACCTTCATATGCCTCCTCATCCTACTAAGTGTAGTTTGTGCATATTTTATAAAAAATACAATATGTTTCACCAAATTCATATTAAGTTCTTTTTGTGAGACATTATTTAATCTGCTTCAACAACTTGTTGTAGGGAAGATAAGTAAATTCACAAAATAATGTTTTCGAATGCATTTGTATTATTCGGTAAAAATATCTAAAATTTTAAAAATTGAATGACAAATATATTGTAAATAAATTGAAAAACTAAAAAATCATAAATAAAAAAAGTCATATTATATAAATAAAAAAAATTTAATAACTTAAATTCAAATATTTACTCATCCTGAGCATCCTCCAATATTTCCATATCATAATTCACATATAAATTCACTTTTAGACTCACAAACACTCAATGTTTATACTCATTTAGTGTTAGAAAAGAGGGATGATCATCATCAAAGTGTGGTTAGGCCTCACCTATAATGTCCCTCTATAAACTGTGTGGGATAACTTCATCAATGTTTGATGGATGAGGGTCCTCCTTATGTTCCTAATATGCAACCTTTTTCACACAAGAGAGTCTTACGCCTATCGTACTACTCGATCTAGGGTGATCATGAGGAATGGATAATATGAACCTAAAATACAAGTAAATGTTAAAAATAAATAATTTTAATAATTAAATTTAAAAATCATAACTAGAAAATTATACCTATGTGGCAGGTCTGTAGTAGTAAAAGAAGGATGTAATCCCATCCTAGCCTCATACTATCGTAAACCCATATTACTAATGGACCTATTATAAAAACCCCAAAAATAAAATAATATTATAATTAGTTAAAATTATTCAATTTAAAATAAAACTAAAAATTACACCTCCACATTGGATCCTTAGTAATAGAGGAAGGACATAAACTCGTCCTAGCATCATCTTTCACATATCTATATAATAGCTAGTGGACTTGTTATTAAAAATCACACATAGAAATAATATTAAAATTAATTAAAAAACTTCAATTAAAAAAAAATGATAATTATACCTTCACATTAGGTCCCTAATAGAATAACAGGGACGTTGACTGATTGCATCGCCCTCCTCCCTCTCACCCTCTTTGTAACCAAAACCTAATAATTATCTTAATTACTAATAAATAAATGAATTCATAATAAAAATGATAAAAAAATTAATTAAAAATATATATTTAAGAATGGGCGTAATAATGGTAAAATGATTGAATTGTCTGAGGTGTGTGGTAATTCTTATCAATCTAATGTTGTGCGATAGCATAAATGTTGGACTCACTAAAGCCCTCTTTTTTTTATCGGCAAAGGAGGGTTATGGAGTTCCTCGCCCTTTTATATTCAAAAAAAAATTTCAAAAAAAATTTATAATCAAATCCAAAAGGCATGGATATAAATTTGAAGATAATATCATAATAACTATCCAACATAAGAGTACAAACTTTTACATAAGGCTGCAAAACAAAGTATGAATATTACTAGCCATAAGAAGCCACAAAGCTTTATAAAATTAAGGTGAAGATGATACCACCATCTCAAAATAAATAACCAACAAAAAAATAGCTGATTTAAGACAAAGAGAATCTACATAACATCCCAACATAGTTAACCCCTCATATAAAAATAACAAATTTTTAAACCAAAAGATCATCTATAACTAGTGACCATACAACCTTCCCATTAAAATCCATATAAGTAAACTGAAAATAATATTCAACATCAGATAAAAACTATAAAAAAACCCCAGTGTCTATAGAAGAAGTGTAGGATATAGAATAGACCATCACAAAATAACTAAAGCCCATATTATGCAACACCTTCCTAATGATATTTCCATGCAATGGTCTAATAGCTGCTACACATGCCTAATATTTAAAACATCCATTCAACTTGTAAAAAATAAAAAATAATCCTATTTTTATCATTAAATAAAATATTTAGAGGAACCATCACCAATATATTAAAAAATAATAATCTTACAACTTCAAAGAAGCAATCTTTATTAATAGTGGAAATCTAAGAGTAAATCCCACATAGATTATAACAAGAGTTTCATTGATATATTAGAAAATATAAAATATCAAATCCTTCATTCATAATTATAAATAGGATATGTAGTAGTTAAATTCATAAATCCTATCTTATGCAGCAAAAAAAATAGGTTATCTCCAACTATAAATTTCTTCAGCAAAGAAAAAGTAGAAAATTGTTCTTTATCTAGATGGATAAAATATTTGACCACTAAAAAGATAAACACCAATTTTATATACTAAAATATGGTATTTTAAACTTGGAAAATTTTGCCTTGACCTATAGTTATTCTACATGACTTGTGCATCTCCAAACAACTCTTATTTTCCATTTCCACACACTTGTATGCTAGTTATGAGCTTGATACGTTCTAAGTTGCTTTTAGTCACCTATAAGAACCTCATAGTCTATGCTAAATCAGTTATATATTCTACTTAAACATATTCAAATCACCAAAATTGCATTCATGTCTCCTATACAATAACATAATACTTAGATAGTAACATTGATGTTATTGTCCTAAGGCCAATCTATTTACCTAGTGTGCCAATGGCACAAAAAATTACCCAATGAAGGGTATATAAATATAAATCAAGGTAAAGCTTATTTATCTATTTATAATTATCAAGTACTTATCAAATATACTAATGTACATTGAGAAAATATACATTATTATTCCCAAATTATAAATCAATCATTGGGAATAATTATTATCCAAGGTTGAATCACACCAAGCTAGGTCAATAGTCAACATTTTCAAGATAAAACTTATATTTTTTGGTGCATTCATATAGTGAAATAAAAAATTTCATAATCACACTAAGGGGAAGAACTATGTGTGGCTTGACTTCCCTCTTTAGAGTATCAGATACATAGGTTGTGGTCAATCATCAATTAGGGCATTTAGGCTCAACTCAATACAATTACACTTCCTCATTTTTTATAGGGTTTTGTACTTCATAAGTGGACCTAGGGTTTTAAGGACAAGGAATTTTATTTTTGAAGTTATGCACACAACCAAGGGTCAAAGATCACATGTACAAAGACATATAAGGTAGACACATCACATTGTATAGTCATAGAGAAGTAAAGTATCCCAGGATAATAATGTCAGTCTCAAGTAACCTGCATATGAAAAATTCAACCCAAGCTTGACATTAGTAACCTTGTGCACATAATGACATAGTTCCAAATCCATACATAAAACATGCCTTATTCAAGTTCATTTTTACTATCAAAACATAGTCACTATCAACCAATCAAACATTGAAGCTAAGTATCTTGATCTTCTTATCACTTTCCAAATATAATAAATTGCATTATCAAATCAATCCCAATCATTTACATTCAAATTTATGGTTAGATTTCATATATTAAAATATGAATTTAGTAGATTTTATCCTATTAGGATTTACATTAATCTAAAAAATGTAAACATAGTGGTGAACCCGTATAGTGCTTAAACATTGTCAAAACCTAGGTTTCCCTTAGTGTTTCTTCTTTATTTCTTTTGTTTTTATATTTTTGACTTATGGTTTGAATTTCATATCTAATTTATAACTATTTCCATTGACATATATGCAAATTTGATGATTTCCTATTTTTTCCTAGGGTTTCATTCTTATTTTCCTATTAGGGCTTCCCTCTATTAGGGTTACGACTTGTTCAACTAATGTTTAATTCAAAACAATCTTATTTTCAAAATTCTTAAAGGGTTTTGTTAGTCCCATTAAACAAATTAAAAACCTATTTTTTTACCATAATATTGTACATAATTTATGGAATTTCCAATTTACCATTTTTAATAAATTATATCTAAAGGGCAAAGGGTGTACCTATTTTCAAAATAATTTATGAGTTTCATTTAGTTATTGATTTTTATTAAAAATATTTTTCTTTTTTCAAAAAATTTGTATGGTTTTCCCTAAGTGGCTGATTGATTTTTGTACACATTATATAATGGCTATTGATATTTTAAACTTTCTAATACAAGTAATGATTATTATAATTACATTTTGTTGTCATAAAATATGAAATAATTTTCATAATCACGTAATGAATGGGAAACATTAATTTATAATAAAATTAAGGTTGCAATTAATTATGATAAATTCTTAAATCTCCTTGATAATACATATTATATTAGTGTGGAGTCTAGAGTACTTTCATATGTGCCTCCTCTGGTTCGAACTCAAGGTTGTGATATCTACCATCTCGCCCCCATTATTGACCCAAAACCTATATTGGATTATACAATCCATGTTGCCACTATGTTAAGAAGTAAGGGGACACATCCTATAGTAGAAAGTGTGTGTAGTCAACATATCCCTCCTCAACCCATCCATCTCCCACACATACTCTTGAAGACTCTTACATACATGTTCAAACAAAATTACATAAGGTTTGTGTTTGTGAAATAATTTATGGACACCTAAATTTGGTCAAGTACACACAAGTATTATGTCCTTTTTGACTTTTATATTTAGAGGATCCTAATACCAAATTAAGATTACATTAGTGCATCATTTTTCAGTCTCATTTATTCTCCTTTGATCCTTCACACTAATTTTTTTCACTACATTATTCTACTATTTCAATCCTCATCTAAGTCACAAGTATCCCTATCCTTCCTTCTTTTTTATCTTACTATCTTCCTGATTTCAAACAAGATCACTCTATTTGGACTATCATACTCTGTGGGGTTATTCAGAAGGAATGATATTATCCCAACATATCTTTATGAACCTTTTCCAAGACACAATTCATTTGGGTCTCTTTTTATGACTATTTTATTCCTTTTGAGTTGATTTGGCTCAAAAATGAGTTTTAAAATTTGAAATCGAGAGTCTTCTATTTAAAGGGTCCTAAGAGGCTTTTTACATCCATCACTTATCTACATAGAAAGAACATAATAATAAAAAATAAACTAAAACAAGCTTAACACTTGCTTCTTTTATTTTAAGTTTATATTACACATTTAGACTAGATGTCTAGACTAAGAGGAAGGTGTAGGTAAAGAGAATTTAGATTCACATTTGAATATGATCCAATCACACACACATAGTAGAGGGATAAATACATCAACTTGAGGTCTCATTTTGAGAATATATAGGTGGCACTCAATTATAGATGGATTTATAATGCCAACTTGACTATTATCCTTACCTATTGTCCCCCCTTTTCCATTTGATTTCTATTTGATTGATTTTGCACTCCATTTTTAGTTTTAGGAAAGAGAATACAAGCATAGGATGCCACACATGATCACATGACCATGATAAGATGAAACACATCTATAAGTGATCCTGTATAATTTTATAATTTCTAGATTTACCCCATAGTTAATGTAGATAAGACTAAACTATCTGGATAGAGGCACAAACTAGTATCCAAATCCACTGGTTGTGTCCAAATCATTCAAAACAATCACATCATTAGATTAAAAGTTATTTTATTCTATTTAACATTAGTCACATTAATCTACATTCCTATATTTTATAGATAATAGATAAGTGCTCAACCTTATTTATTTTTTAAATCAAAACCCTAATTGTTTATATGTTAAAAATATATGTGCATATGCTCATTTTATTCACAACCTATCTTAATCAGTTATTTATATTATTGGATTAAAACTCTCTTAATCAAAAATTTGATAAAAAATAATTTGTGAACCTATTTTACTTGTTGAACATTACAAGCCCTAGTTTTACCCCAAACATTTCCTTCTAAAATTGTCTTCCTAGGGTTTTGCATTAAATTCTAATTTAGTTGTTATGTTAGAATATTTGTTAGCATTATTTTCTCTTTATCCTCTTGTTCTCATTTTTATCTTTAAATAAAATAAAATAGATAAAAAGAAATCTCTTCCTCCTCATCCAGTTGATGCATCCTTAGTCATTTTTTATAAGTATAATAAAGAATGGACAAATTACCAAGATTGTGTGCTAGATATCAAAGACGAGCATGATTATGTGTATAATGATGATAATGATTATTTTTGTCATGATGATTATGAAAAATCTTATACAAGTGATTATCAGTGCTAGATACTAATGACGAGCATGAATATGCGTATAATTATGACAATGATTATTTTTGTCATGATGATTATGAATAATCTTATGCAAGTGATGATCAATGTGTTAAGGAAATGAATGTAGATGCATAATCTTCCCATACTTATTCTATTATATCTCTTTTAATCAATGTTGAAAAAACTAACAATTTAATTTATAAAGAACCCCACATTGGTGATGCGTTATTTGATAATCCTCCTATGTTATCAGAAAAATTTCTATGTCTCTTTTTCACATTTCAAAATATAAATCCAAGAAATAAAAATTCCATTGCAAAATGAAAATGACAATTATGCATCTCAAGCGTTGTAATCTAGCTACAATAATGTTCCTTTTACATACACTAATGACATAACTAAAGTAGAAAATATAAATGCATCTTATATCCTCTCTTCTCCTAACAATGAACATGTTTCTATTTCAATTGTTGATAATTGATATGAAAAGAGCATTCCTTTTGAATATGATGCCACTTTAGACAAGGCATAAAATGTCAATGTTTCTCCTCCTTTCTCCCATTCTCAAAATGCAATTGTTTCCATTTCTAATGTTGATAATAAAAGTAAGGATTGTATTCTTATTACATGTGATGATGTTTTGAGCAAAGTATAAATTAAAAATACATCTTCTACACCTTCTTCTAGTGAAAATGAAAATGTCGTTATATCAAATGATGATTCTAAAAATGAAAAAGATAGTGATCATGATGAAAATTGAAATGATAATGATTAATGTGTATAGTAAAGAGGAAAATGTTTCTACTAGCCATAGCATAGATTATTCTTTATCTTTATCTCATGTTGATAATTATTATATATTGGATAACAAATCAAATCATAGCTTTCTTGATAATAATTTGATTGCATCCCAAGATGATATTCCTACCTCTCCCTTGAAAGATACAATATGTGAGCATGTTGGTTATAGTGATGAAAATAATAGTGTTATTTATGTTATTTCCATAGAATGTAATAGACCTTTACAAACTAATAATACATTAAATACTAATTAATATCATAAACCTTGCATTTGAGAAGATGAAATCACTCCATTACCTTCTTATCCTATTCAAAATAGCGTACGAATGGTTATAATTAATAACAAAATCCAATTATTAACTAAGCCCTTTATCGATATTAATATGCCTTCATAAGAGATCATTTATCTAATGCATGTTGTTGGTGATTTTAAACATAAAGTACATCAAATTACATTTGAAAGTGAGGCATGTAACTCTTGGGTTGATTCAAATGCTATATATGGTAACCCTATAATACATATTTTCTATGCACCATTATCTTGTGGTTTTAATATACCCACATTTCCTAAGTTCAATGGACATGGGGATCCTTATTTACATATCAGAGGTTATAAAAAAGCTATGAATGCTTGCACTGGTAGTCATATTTTATTACAATTATTTTTAAAGAGTTTAAAATATGAGGCATTGAATCAGTTTCATCATTCTCTTCCTAGTGGGTATTTATAGACATATGATGAATCAGAGGAAGTATTTATTATGCACTTTATCCATAATAATGGACCCAAAGTTAGATATGAATGATTTCCATCATTACATCAGGGAAAGCTAGAGCCAATTTATGACTACATATTATGGTTTAAGACCTATATGCAACAATGAATTTATCAACCAAAAAAATTGGAAACATAATACATATTTTACAAAGGCCTCATTTTCCCTCTTAATAAATTTTTTTTATACCAAACATATAAATCATTTTAGACTTTTTTTATGAGGTTGTTACACTAGAGAAGAATTTGGTACTTGTGCAAACCAATATAGAGTTTTATTTGATATTGAGTGGTTATAAACAATGTCATCTAACTTTGTTCAGGAACTAGATCCACCTTGTCCTAAGGTAAATTTTGTGCAAAAATCATAAATTAAAGTGCTACTTAAAGGGAGAGAATTCATTTTTAAATTAGATCCTATAGTCACTAAAGCACCTTATGGTACAAAACAACCAATAAATTTTGATTCATTTAGAGATAGGCCCCACAACATCCTTAGGATATCACTAGATAAGAGAATGATTACTCTTTCTCCAAATCACCCATGGCATCATTTATAAAAAAATAGAAACAAACCTTATTGCAACTATCATTGCATTAATGGTTATTGGGATAATGATTATTGTGCACTTAAAGGCAAGATTGAGTAGTATGTTGATGAGGGTATTATTACATTTAGTAAGGGGACATATACATTTCATTATCCATATTACATTAGATCACATTTTACCATGACTAAATTATCCTAGGATTTTATTTCTAAGGAACCAATGGTCACTCATCATGCTATTAGAAATGCATCTAGGGAACACAACTCTGAGAGATCTGTGGTATCACCAGTTCAACAACAATGGAAGTTAGTATAGAAATTTAAACAAACTTATAGCAATATTATAATGCAAGGAAATAATAATAAATCCATAATGACAATGCAATAACTAATAGATATTTTTACAACATATGTTACACGTATTCATATTATAGTTACTCACAATAAGATAATTCCACATCTAGAGTACACTGATTCAACTATGCAAAAAGATCAATATGGTTCACAATTTTTATTCCCTTTAGGTTGGTCAGATGATTATGTAGGTTACACATATTTTATACATGATTTTTAGATATTCATTATAATTACATTATGAAAATGCTAAAAAAAATCAACATGCATAATTTTATTAAAAAAATACACTTAAAATTAAAGTGTATACCAATCCATAAGATTAAAAAAATTAAAATATTAAAGGTACTTTAATATATATATATATATATATATATATATAATTTGTCCAGCAACATGATACTCAATGAAAGTTTATACAATAAAAGGTCACTCAATAATAAGACCCTAAATCACATGGCCCTCCTTTTCCATATCAACATCATCTATATATACTAATACTAAATACTTAGAGGTATAAGCCTCAAGATCACTACATTTCCTAGATATAGATCTCTCCCTCTACTCGCGATCCTCATCCATATCCAATCTAGCCTTTATATCTGTGTGCTCCCTTTGTAACTAAACATACTCATCTAGAAAACTTAGACCTAGGGAAACAATTTACTCTAATGGGGCCTATTTTTAGTCTCACCACCTCCAATCTCAACTCATCTCACTTTGTGGTAGATCTATTATATGCAACAATAACTATCATAACTCGATCAAGTAAAGGATTGTGTACCCTAACAACCCTTGTTTCTCGATCGATAAGAACACCTTCCAATACATCATGGGAACTTGTCAAGTCAACAATGATTAAATCATCATAATCCAATAATACTCATCATCTATATAGATATAAAAAGGAAATACATTATATACTATTTAAAATAAAAAATCAAAGTACAATAACAAACTAAATCAAACATATTATACCTCCACAAACCCTCACAAGGGTTGAGTTAAACGCATCATCAATTTCTCTATCTCCTCCAACTAGAAATAATATCAACCATCTATGATTGGTCCACCATGTGGTATATGAATTCATACACCCAACATCATCTACATCTAAAATCTCTATATCAATACCCCTCTCATCTATAGGAGTGGGTGTAATATCAACATCGGATGGTCTACCTCTTTCTCCTAATCTCATTGGAGATCTAACACTCTATGTATATACCCATGAAGTTTGGGGCACATCTTATTGAACCTTAAAATGTGAAGTAACCCACTTATAATAAAAGAATTCATAGACATTATACCACCTATCATGATACCAATAACTGACCTAAATTTGGTGTAACTATGTGCCATACTTATGCCACCTGATAAATCCCTTGTGTGGTATCAAAACAATAGAATCAACAATCAACTTGTCAATTAATTTCCTGCAATGCATGGTGATATGATCTTGCACCTTC